>JAJPUD010010032.1:38572-66957 GCA_023553655.1 Myrmecobius fasciatus
GTCTTTTTCCAATTCACCAATTTTGATTTTCAGTTCACCATTTTTATTTTCCAGTGAATTGGTGATTTTTTCCAATTCACCAATTTTGTTTTTCAGTGAACTGTTTTCTTTTTCCAATTCACCAGTCCTATTTTCCAGTTTTTGATATTTCTGTTGCCCTGATCTTAATTTATTTCCCCATTCTTCTTCTAGCGCTCTTTTGAGATTCTTAATGCAATCATGCAGGTAAGCCTTCTGAAAGGGAGACCAACTTAAGTCTGCCTTTGTGGCTTCATCTGGGATTGTTTTCATAATGTCAGGATCTGGGGACTGTTCTATTTTTTCTCTGTAAAAGCTTTCTATGGTGAGAGCTCTCTTCTGCTTCTTGCTCATGGTTTAAAGTTGGGATATTGGTCAAAAGCAGAGAAAACTGCAACGATTTGTATTTGCCCTGGGGCAGTTTGCCGAGTTGACTTCTGGTCTGAGGCTGGTTGGGCTAGATTCGCACTAGGACCATGTTTTCAGCTGCTCTCGATCCACCAAAGGCAGATCTGCCAAAGCACCTGCCCGCAAGCAGAGCAAAGTGGCCCAGGCATCTCCCAGGGGCTTCCTGGGTGACCAAAATCCGCCCCTCTATCGCATCCCTGACTTCCGCCCCGGCTGGAGTCTGATTGTGACCAGCGGCCGATTTCCCCTGAGGCTAACCTTCTCCGGAGTTCTTTCAAGGTAGATCTTTGATAGAAGTGCGTTGTAGTCCAAATGCTTGGCGGTGCTCTCACTTAGAAACCAGTTGGAAGGCTTACGTTGTCTGGGTTTGAGGGAATGTCCCGGGAGTTCACAGAGAAAGCTGTCTGCAGTTCGCCATCTTGGCTCCGCCCCTCCAAGAACTGGATCTCTTAATTGAAAACCAGATAGATAACTTTGACTATATTAAGTTAAAAAGTTTTTGTACAAACAAAACCAGTGCAGTCAAGATTAGGAGGGAAGCAATAAATTGGGAAATCATCTTTACATTTAAGAGTTCTGATAAAGGTCTCATCTCTAAAATATATAGAGAATTGTCTCATATTTATAAAAATTCAAGCCATTCTCCAATTGATAAATGGTCAAAAGATATGAACAGACAATTTTCAGAGGATAAAATTAAAACTATTTTTAGTCATATGAAAAGGTGCTCCAAATCACTATTGATCAGAGAAATGCAAAAATCAAGACAACCCTGAGGTACCACTACACACCTGTCAGATTGGCTAAAATGACAGGAAAAGTTAATGATGAATGTTGGAGGGGATGTGGGAAGGCTGGGACACTGATGCATTATTGATGGAGCTGTGAATGGATACAGCCATTCTGGAGAGCAATTTGGAACTATGCTCAAAAAGTTATCAAACTGTGCATACCCTTTGACCCAGCAGCATTTCTATTGGGCTTATATCCCAAAGAAATCATAAAGGAAGGAAAGAGCCCCACATGTGCAGGAATGTTTGTGGCAGCTCTTTTTGTAGTGGCTAGAAACTGGAAACTGAATAGATGCCCTTCAATTGGAGAATGGCGGCATAAATTATGGCATATGAATGTTATGGAATATTATTGTTCTGTAAGAAACAACCAGCAGGATGATTTCAGAGAGGCCTGGAGAGACTTGCATGAACTGATGCTGAGTGATATGAGCAGAACCAGGAGATCATTATACATGGCAACAACAATACTATATGACGATCAATTCTGATGTACATGGCTCTCTTCAACAATGAAATGTTTCGAACCACTTCCAATTGTTCAGTGAAGAAAGTCATATACACCTAGAGAGAGGGATGTGAAATGTGGACCACAACATAACATTCTCATACTCTTGATTGATGTTTGCTTACATTGTGTTTCCTTTATCTGATATGTCTTTTATGTAAATACAATTTTTCTTGCAGAACAATGATGTTTGGAAATATGTATACATATTTTCGATTTGCCAAATATTTTAACATAATTAACATGAGGGGATATCCTGCCATCTAGGGGAGTGGTGGGAAGTTGGGGGGGAAAATCTGTAACAGAAAGCTATGTAAGGTTTAATGTTGAAAAATTACCCATACATATGTTTTGCAAATAAAAAAAAAAAATTAAAAATAAATAAATAAATAAATAAAGAGTAGGTGATACTTTGTCAAAAGCTTTCCTAAAACAGAGGTACCTGTATTTATCTACAGTATTTCCTAAATCTATTCATCTAGTAATCCTGTCAAAGAAAAAAAAAAGCAAATGACTTAGATAACCTGAATTTGGTAAAAAAAAATATATATATATACAAAAACTTTACAGTTCCCAAGAAGCCCCGAGGCAACATGGTATCTGAGGTCTCTTCTAGTTCTCAAATATATGATTTTATAAGAACCTGATCTTACATTCAAATAGTTCAATAGGGGGATGAAACATATAAACAGGGAGGTGCTGCACAAGACTTAAAGTCAGGAAAACTTACCTTCTTGAGTTCAAATCCAGTCTCAGATGTTTACTATCTGTGTGACCCTTGACAAGTCATTTGATTCTGTTTGCCTCAGTTTTCACAGCTGTCAAATGAGCTGGAGAAGGAAATGGAAAACCACTGTAGTTTTTTTGCTAAGAAAACTCCAAATGTGATGACCAAGAATCAACCATGACAGAAAAAAAGGAATAAACAACAAAAATAGAAAAGAAAAAAAATTGAAGAAGAGATTATTAAGGGAAGTTTTTGCTTCAATACTGGTACCTGAGCTAAGGCTAATAAGAAGCAGAGGATTCTAAGGGACATGGAGGTGAGGAGGGAGTGTAGGACTGGTATGGGGCATGGTCTGATCAAAGACCCAGAGACAGGGAATTGAATGGTAAGTTTGAGAATATTGCTTCTACCTAATAGAATAAAAAAAAAAACTGTTTATATTATTTCTATTTGGGAGCAATTTTTTTTCTAGCTTTCAAAACTATTTTCCATGCAGGATGTAAGTGTCTTAATCTGTCTTAACACATTACTTTGAGGGTTTTTTTTTCCTTTCTTTTGTTCCAGTTTCTTTAAAAGAAAGAATCTGCTGAAGAGTTTGGCCATGTGTCAGGGCTGTATTCATAGGGATTAAGGATAAGCAGTGCTGCTGTTCAGCAGTTAAGAAATCAAGTACGTCCTGTGGATTGGCAGCCTGTAGCCATGCTATTGTATAGAGCTGGGTGTTCCAGTAAAAGCATGTTAAATTTAGCACCTGTCTTGCATTCATCATTGGGGGTGGCTGGCTCTAATGCAGATCAAATTGAATTGAGAGTTTCAGGCAAAGAATGTTTTTGAAAGGAAAAGTACATAGTCCATAGAAATAAAAGAATTTAAGCTTTATAGGATTTTAGAGGACAAATGATCCAGTCAACTCTTTTTTTTTCAGACTAGGAAACTGAGTCCTAAAGTGATATAAATGGCTTGCCCCTGGCTATATGGGTAATAAATAGCCCTGCTAGAATCCATTTGTTCCTATTTGCTATAAAATGGGGCACATTTTTTTGAACTTAATATATTACTTTAGTAATATAGAGAATTATTGGTACAGAAACTTCCTCTACCAATTCAGACACTTGTACTGCACTGAAGAGTTGCCTAGAACACTCAGAAGTTAAGTATCTTGTCCCCGTGTGTATTCTATATGTGGCAGAATGCAGGATTTGAATCCATGTCTTCCTGAGGTGATTCATTTGCTAAGCCCTACTGCTTCCATGAACACACACACACACACACATGCATAATCTGGTAGTAGGAATGACATATGTATATATATATATACATATGTCATTCCTACTACCAGATTATGCATGTGTGTATATGTGTATATGTATATGTAAATGCACATGTCTTCCTGTCTGAGGTTATCAATTTATTAAGCCTTATTGCCACATATATATTATATATATTCAAAATAAAAATACATTTTGTGTGAATATTCACAATACACATATATGTCTTCCTGTCTGAAATTATTCATTTACTAAGACCTACTGCCTCCATATTAGTATAGACAGACAAATAGATTTGGACTATTTTTACCTTAAGTTGCATCTATAGTCATTTATATTGCAGGTGGAAACTAATAAGTGATATATATATATATATATATATTCATTGAGGGGTCCCTAGGTGACACAGTGCACTGAAGTCAGGAGGACCTGAGTTCAAATCCATCCTTAGACATTAGCAGTGTGGTTCTGAACAAGTCATATTATCCTAATTGCCTCAAAAATAATTCAATAAAAACTTGAGTTATAAGTGACAGCTCCTTCCTGGATTTTTTTTCTATCTGTTTTTGTTTACCCCTTTTTCTGTCACTGGGTGATTCTGTATGACCACATTTGGAGTTTTCTTAGCATAGAGCAGCTTGACATTTCCTTCTCCAGCTCATGCGGCAGCAAGGAAACTGAGGCAGGGGGTAAAGTTTAGCCTTCTGCTCCGCATGGTGTCCCAGTAAAGATGAGAATATCAATATTAAACCACCTCTCCTCCATGCCTGCCAGCTTCTTTTTAACAGCCCTTGTTTCTTAAATGAGATATTTTAAAAAATAATAATTTCTCCAGTGCCTAATACTGTAGGTTCTGTGGAAATCATTATTTACATCTCAGATTATCATTCAGATTTTGGAATTTGCTAATTATGGTCTGAGAGTTGTCATATAATTGTTGATGTTCAGTTGGGTCCAACTCTTCATGAGCCCATTTGGGGTTTTTGTGGCAAAGATACTAGAGAGGTTGGCTATTTCCTTCTCCAGCTCATTTTACAGATGAGCAAACTGAGGCAAAGTTAAATGACTTGGCCAGAGTCACACAGCCAGTAATATAGGGAGCTAGATTTGAACTCAGGAAGATGAGACTTATGACTTCAGTCCCAGTGCTCTGTGCACTATGGCACCATCTAGCTGCCCCTGAGAGCTGTCATAGCTAAGGCAAGGGAACCCCTTAGAGGTTAAGTGACTTACCCAAATTCACACAGTTCATTACTGCACCGAAGAACTAAGTCTTTCTAATTCTGTTGCAGCTTTCTACTCTCTTAATTTCTTGTGAGTGGGTATCAAGGATCCTTTCAAACAGTCTGATGGGATCTGGGGACCTCTTCACAGAATCATGTTTTTAAGTATTATTGATAGGATGGCAAAGGAATTGCAAAAATTAATGCAATAAAGAACTAATTATTTGTACATTCAAATTCAGGGAACCCCTCAAATTTGGCCATGCAGATAAAAAACAACATTATCAAATAAAATGAAACACTGATGTATATATATATATATATGTACACATATATATATATATATGTGTACATATATATATATATAGAGAGAGAGAGAGAGAGAGAGAGAGAGAGAGAGAGAGAGAGAGAGAGAGAGAGAGAGAGAGAGAGAGAGAGAGAAGGAGAGAGAGAGGGGGATAGAGAGGGAGAGAGAGAGGGAGAGAGAGGGAGAGAGAGGGAGAGAAAGGGAGAGAGAGAGGGAGAGAGAGAGAGAGAGAGAGAGAGAGAGAGAGAGAGAGAGAGAGAGAGAGAGAGAAACATATAAGATATAATATATTGTATTGGGTTGAGCCTAACTACTCTTATGTTCTATCATGGAACAATTTTTTTAGTTATGGACAAAATTTAATCAAATCAATTATTCAATCAAACAACAAGCATTTGTTATATTCTTATTAGTAATCAGGTAGACACTGTGCCCTCAAGATCCTTTCATTCTAACTATAGAGACAAGAAGTAATATAGAAATACATAGCATGAAATAAATTATTACAAATATTTACAAAGTGGTTAAATACAAAGTAGTTTGTTAAGTAGGCACTAGAAGGTTTAGGGAGGAAGGGACACAGGAAAGACTTCATCTAGGGGATGGTGTCTGAGATTGGAAATAAGAAAGGAGTAAGTGCTTTCCAGGCTTGGGGAAGGGACATTTTCTCCAAATTTTATTCTTTTTAGGTTCAATATTGTATTAGAAGTGGGGAAAGGAGGAAATGCCAAGGAGATGACGCAAAGGCAATTCAATGTCCCCATCCAGTCTCCTTAGGACTATTCTGCTTCTAAATCTTAACCTCATACATATATGCACCTGAGGTTCTTAAACCTCAGCCTGAGCTCCTTTTCCCCAATTCTATGATTAAACATTTACCATTATTTAAAAACTTATAATCCCAGAAATACAGAAAAATGGCAGCATTACAACCTATACCCAATCTGACCTGGGTGATTCAAGTGGTCCTCCACACTTCCATAATGGTAGTGACAGTTACATTCTCATAGAGATCATTATAGTCAAATCTATAGGGACAGTGATGAACAGTAGACAAGAAATAATGGTAAATGTATACATTTTATACTTTTTTGGTTTGTTACTTGAATAAAATTCAATTTAATTCCACAAAGAAATAAAAATTACTTTCTAAGTACAGGGACAATGGGCAGTCAGATTGAGGCTCTGATATCCATGGAGATTTAAAAAAAAAAAAAAAAACTAAAGAAAGTATCCACCATGTTGGATATATCCTTAAGGGAAGATATATGGAGAGATATAGAAGAAAGTCAACTCAGACTTGAATGCAGAGTTAACCCAAGAAGAAAAGGGAAGGAACAAGTATTTATTAAGCATTTACTAAGTGCCACACATCTAAGAAGTTTACAAAAACCTCATTTGATCCTCACAAGAGTACTGTTAGGTACTGTTAGTAATCACATTTTATACATAAGGAAAATTAAATGATTATCGGGAACATTGTTTGCAGTGAATCACACAGAGAGTAGGTGTCTGAGCTGGGATTCAGACTCAAGGACCACTATTCTATCCACTGTGGCAGGTAGCTACTTCTATATAAATAATTATTAAGTGCCTACTATGTACCACACAGTATGCTGAGCACCTTGCAAAAGTATTAGGGTCAGAAAGGACTGAGTTTAAGTCAACCAGGTAATATAGTGGAGAGATCACTGCATTTAAAATTAAGAAAGCATGGTTTAGAATTTGATCTCAGATATTTTCTAGTTGTGTGACTCTGGCCAATTATGTCTCAGTTTCTCATCTGAAAAATGGGGATAATAATTTCAACTACTGCAGAGGGTTGTTGTAAATATTGTTGTAAATATCCAATATTTAGAACACTTTGCAAACCTTGAGGTGCTATATAAATGCTGTCATCATCATTATCATCATCATCATTGTTGATTTCTACAAGCCAAAGATGACTGTCTAGAATTATAAATTTTGGAAAAGTTACTGCCTGGCATAGGATATTTCCTAATCTGAATTTCCTAAATAAAAGAAATCACAAGTTTATGAGGGAGAAAAAATAGAACAAAATAACAATGGATGAGAAATTATGAGTATAAGTTGAGGTCTCCCATAGTAGGGGAATACCCAAATAAATGATATAATAACTCTATAGAATATACAAAAACCTTAAAGAATACATAAGTGCTCTATATAAACTACTGCATATTAGGTTCCAAATAAAGTAATATGAAAGACTCCAGAAAGAGCCATTCTTTAGCTATGTAAGAACCATTCCATCAAAATAACTCTGGTTTCACTTCATACTCAATTAGTTGATGAATATAAATTACAAACAATAAGAATAGGCAATATTAGACATACTAACGCTGGTTAGACATGGATTGGTCCAGTCATTTTAGTGGAAGAAATTTGAAATTAGATTAGAAAGTTGTATTTAGACCGTTTTCGGGCACTATGTTGCCCAGTGGATAGAGTACCAGGCCTGGAGTCAGGAAGACTCATTTTCCTGAGTTCAAATCTGGCCTCTGGCACTTGTGTGACCTAGAGCAAGTCATTTAACCCTATTTGCCTCAGTTTTCTCATCTGTAAAATGAGCTGGGGAAGGAAATGTCAAAACATTCCTATGCCAAGAAAACCGAAAATAGGGTCATTAAATCAGACAGGATTGAAATGACTAAACAACAAAAGATCATTCTAACCAAAGTTCTCATTATAAGGGACATATCCCAGGCAGTTAAAAACAAAGAAGGTTCCTCTTATCCAGTCATTCTGCAGAGCAGTTTGCAACTATGCCCAAAGGGCTATAAAACTTTGCATATCCTTTGGTATAGCAGTGTCTCTACTGGGTCTGTATCCCAAAGAGATCTTAAAAGAAGGAGAAGGACCCACAAACGCAAAAAAAAAATGTTTGTAGCATTTTTGGTGGCAAGCATTTTGGTGGAGTGGATGCCCATCAGTTGGGCTGTATAACTTGTAGTATTTTAATATAATAGAATATTATTGTTTTATAAGAAATGATCAACAGGCTGATTTCAAAAAGGAATGGAAAAATTTGCATGATCTGATGCTGAATGAAGTGAACAGAACCAGGAGAACATTATATACAGTAATAGCAAGATTGTGTGATGATCAATTATGATAGACTTATCTCCAAGATAATTCACATGGACTTGCAATGAAAAAATACCACTTGCATTCAGCAAAAGAATTTTGGGTAAATGGGATCGAAGCATTCTGTTTTCGCTTTTGTTTTTGTGTTTTCTTTCCTGTGTTTTTTTTGTCATTTTGATTTTTCTTTCACAACATGACTAATTTGGATATATGTTTAAAATGAGTGTACACATATAACATATCAGACTGCTTGCTGTCTTGATCAAGCGGGAAGAAAGGAAGGGAAAGAAAAAAATGGAACTCAAAATCTTACAAAAGTGAATATTGAAAACTATACTTATATGTAATTGCAGAAAAATTTTAAGTACTATTAACTAAGAGAGAGAGAGAGACAGAAAGACAGAAAGACAGAAAGAGAGAGAGAGAGAGAGAGAGAGAGAGAGAGAGAGAGAAAGAGAGAGAGAGAGAGAGAGAGAGAGAGTAGTTTTACTGGAATTAACCTAAATGACCATTTGGGGAATGTGTTAAACAATGTTTAGTATATACATACATATATATATATATTTATATATATAAACTTCATGAAATAATACTACAGTATAACCAACAATGAATAGGATAAATAGGGAAAAATAGATTTATGAGCTTATATAGAGTGAATTAAGAGGAAGCAAAAACCCCCAATATATACAATCATATGAAGTCAAAATCAAATGTTGTTTAGTTATAATAACAAAACTGCTCCTGACAAATCAATAACATAACAGTAAAAACATAAAAAGGAAGAGACAAATACACATTTTAAAGTAATTTAACATAAACAAAAGTTTGCTTTGAAAATGTGGTAGACTGTGAGTATAGTATAATACATTCACAATTGTACTCTGTTGAGGTAGTCAGTTTTGTCAAATGTTTTTTTCACTTATTTTATTTATTTACTTATTATTCGTTCTGATTCTCTGAGTGGGAGATGGGGAAGGATAATAGTTGGTTTTTAAGATAATGTAAAAACAAAAAAGTTTGTAAGGAAAAAAAAGCCAGATCTCAAGGAGTAAATATTACTTTCACTTTGAGCTGGGAGAATCAGGAATGATTTCAGAAATGAAGGTTTCATTTGAACTGCCCCTTAAAGCAAGTGAAGTTTTTCAATTAAAAAAAAAAAGAAAGAAAAACTAGATGAAGATAAATTCTTTCCTGGTAAACAGATGAATGTCTAACGTGTAACTCAAGTCAGCATCTATAGAAATACGAGAATTGACAGAGGACAAGGAGTCTAGAATATTTGGCAAAGGGCAGAATGGCTGTTTTTGAAAGCAGGCTCTGTACCATTTCTATCAACAGGCAGAGAGTTGGAAATACAAACTGCCTAAATTTCCCAACAATTCTTAGAACTTTTCTACAGACTTCAATTCAATCATTGTGACAGTCAACATCACATTTAGGCTACAGAATATTCAACATGTACGTGAATTATCTATGAGGAAGGCTTTCGTATCCTAAATAAGTTTTTTTTAAATTATTTGTATTTATTAGTTTATTAGTTGTAGGATTATTAGTCCAGATCCATGTGACTAGAGGTCCAGCACTTTATTCACTATAATGTCTCTCAATTTAACCAGCCACACAAGTCACTGTTGCTGATATTCCCTATGTTAATCGACAGATCTCATTTCACTCTATATAGTTTTGGAAGTTCCATTAAGGAATATTTTAGAAATTTATCACAATCCTGTAAAATTGGAATAAGCTTGGAAAAAGGATGAGAAATATATTTCTTTCTCTCCCTCCCTTTGCAGAGTGTGGTGTACAATATGTATAATATTGCATAATATGAGTTTATAAAATTGCATGAACTCATAGACTCAGGAAATATGTTGATTAATTTTGCCAAATTACCTTTTCTTTTCCTGTGAGCATATATTTTGTTAAAAGGGAGAAGGGAGAAAGAAAGAACTTATTTTGAAATACAGGTGTTATCAATAAAATTAATTGAACTGTGTCTTATGACAGAGTATAATAGTAATTTCTTTAAATTGAAGGTTATAAAAGCATGTAAAGTTCGCCCCCACTTTTTAAAGGAAAAATATGATAAATCTATAAATATTTGAAAACCAAAGGTCATAAATGTAAAGACAAAATCTTAATTTTAGCCTTATATTTGAGTTAAACCATTCTAAAGCATTCCTGCAAACTTAATCCAATAGTCTAGTAAACATATTTATTTTCCAGACCTTATATTTATTTCTAGAATTTCAACTTGGCATTCCACTTTACAGTTGAGAGAGAAAAATCTTGTAGTCATTTTGAAGGAGAAAGTTGACGGGTGCCAAACACTCTTATAACACTGACAGCCAGGATTCAAAGTTATTCTGCATGTGGTCTTGGCACTCATTGTAAGCTATCCCATCATTCCAACTTTCAACAGCTTCCCCAACCCACCTTCCCTTAATGCTTCTCTAATTCCTAAGGCTCCCCGTTATTGGCTGAAAAAGAAATTGCAAAACCATCTCTTATAATGGACACTTTCCCTAGATGGCAGCATCAGATTGCAATATTCCAATTTGGGTTATCTATTCATAACTGGAGCTGATATTAGGATAAGCAGGGCAGACCATGACCTAGTCACATTCTGGTGTCATTAAAAATGCACAGCATTTGGAATCTCAAGATAAAACAGTTTCCTGTTCCTATATCCAGACTCACACAGAGAAATCTCATTGGTCAGAAAATGAGCCATTTATGAGATGTACGTCAAGGAGATAGCAACAGTAAAGCAGCAAATAGCAAATGAAAGGTGAGAAGCTTTGTAGCCTGCAGAGATGGTAAATGGGAAAATTCAAAAGGAAATAACCTGATTAGGGTAAAATCAGAGAGAAAAAAATGTAAGAGTCCTAAAGAGATAGTCTTGCTTCTGACACTCATGGGGCATATGACTCTATAGAAGTAAGCCACTCAACCATTTTGGTCAACAAGCATTTATTAGATACCTACTATGTACTGATTGTTTTGCAAAAGACTAGGGATATGAGGCAACTAGGTGGTGCGGTGGATAGAGCACCAGCCCTGAATACAGGAGGACCTGAGTTCAAATCTGGTCTCAGACACTTAACATTCCCTAGCTGTGTGACCCTGGGCAAGTCACTTAACCCCAATTGCCTCAGCAAAACAAACAAACAAAAGCTGGGGACAAAGAAAAAGCAAGAATAATCCCTACCTTTAAGTAGCTCAGGATTGAAAATGCCCAAGCAATTTTAAAAGAGTTTTTAAAAAAAATTTAGAGCATATGCCAGTCCTCAGTAGTAGAGGGAGCTTCCTATCTGGGAATTTTCTAAATAAATTAAATCCCAGATTTCATTCCCCACTCTCCCAAGTGAATTTGGCAAAGCATAGAAAGATCTGCTATGGACAATTTAGCATTTTCAAGTGGAAAAACAAAAATTCCTTATACATATTCCCTTGGGGAAACTAGTGGTATACAGAGAAAAGTCTAACAATCAGTTCTTTAAAAAATATACAACACATTTTTAAGTTTAATTTGAAGAATTAATATTTTCTCCATCATTTTGTAAAACCAAAAAAAATGATAATAGAATGAAAACCTGATTTGTTGCTTTCTGTGAGGTACAAATGCAGACTTTCCTAAACAGGTTTCAGTTGGGTCCAGGACATCTTTGAAATAGACTGCATCATTCAGGCAGGGAAGCTAGATGGTACAGTAGATAAACTGTTAGTCCTGTAATTAGGAGCATCTGAATTCAAATTCAGCCCTAGATACTTCCTAACTGAGTGACTCTGTTTTACTCAGTTTCCTCAACTCTAAAATGAGCTGGATGGGGGAAAATGGCAAACCACTATAGTAACTTTGTCAAGAAAACCCTAAATGGGGTCAGAAAGAGTCAGATATGACTGATATGACTGAACAGCAACAACATCAATAACATAAAAACAACATATATTCCAAGTAGCATAGGGTGGGGGATATAACATCTGATTTGGTGTTGGAAGATTTGAATCCAACTACAGACTGTATGACTGAGCAAGGTTTTTTTGTTTTGTTTTTGTTTTTGTTTTAATCATAAGTCCTTCAAAGTTGTCATTTTATGTTAAGAAACAGATAATCACAGCTGATTATCCCAAAACATTCCTATTATATTGCACATATATTTCACTTTGATTGAGTACATGAAGGACTTTCCAGGTTTTTCTAAGAGCATCCTGCTCATCATTTCCCATAGAATAATAATATTCCATCATAGTCATATACCACAACTGATTCAGCCAAAATCAGTTGATTCCCCCATCATTCCCCAATTGATGGGCATTCCCTCAGTCTCCATTTTTTTTTGCCCTGAGAAGAGAGCAGCTATAAATATTATAGGGAAGCCACTTAATCTCTGTCAGTCTCAGTTTCCTTATTTCTAAAATGTGGATAATTATAGCACCCTTATAATCTCAGGATTGTTGAAAGCATAAAATGTGATAATATTTGTAAAACATTTAAAAAAAATCTTGAAACAATATATAGATGCTAGCTACAGTTTATTTAAAACTAAAGAGTTAGACTGCAGCTTTTTTTTTGCTTTTTTTGCTGAGGCAATTGGGGTTCAGTGACTTGCCCAAGGTCACACAGCTAGGACATGTTAAGTAGACTGCATCATTTAAGGGAAAAAAATATCCAGATTGAAGTAATTAAAATGCATACTTTTGAGGGGAGGTATTGTTTAGTTTATTTTTGATGTGTATGCCCAACATTAAGCATAGTCCCTGGAAGGAGAATAAATTAGTTATTTTAGGCTTCAGTAATAAATGCTTTTTGTTTGATTAATTGATGAGATCACAGATCACTGATTCCTTCAGGAACTGTAATTGGAATTCTAGATCTGTTAGTTAGCCAACAAAAGTATTCCACAGCTATTGATGCTTCTACTGTCTCCATGCTATTTTTCCTTTTTGGTTATATTAGGTGATAGAAGTTGAGACTGAGAAAAACTATTCAAATCTCCCTAATTTCTTCACATGGAAAATGCTATGTAAACAGAATTGGGCCTAGAGAGGCTGCAATAGGATATTAAAAGCCAAGAGTTAGAAGAATTGGTATTTAAGGCAGTTTCATTTATTTGCATTTATTTTCAGCCAGAGCAAGAAATACACAATCCAATTAACCATGCTAATGAATATTCATACCAGAGCACTTTTATCTACCAACAGAGAAACTCAGGGCATATTGTCATAAAGTGTTCAATTAACATATGTTTGTTTATATCATTTTTGTTCTGGGTTTGAATGAAATAAATAAGAAGAGACACTAAAAGTTATGAGAGATGGGAAAAGGGTAAATTAAACTTTGGGAAAATAAATTGAATATCAAAAGGACAAATTGAAATCCCTATGTAACATCTTTGTGTTCATGTAAGCTCTTTACCAATATACCTATATTTGTATCTCTAGCACCTAGGACAGAGAGGTAATTAATTGGATGGTTGTTGGCATTAGGAAGGGTCTAAGACTCCTTCACATAGTGCTTACCTGAGTAATATAATATTAGTCCTATAGCTGACGTTGTCATCTATTCTTTTCCCAGTTGCAATTTCCTTATTATTCTAAATACTTTAGATAATTCTAAGATTTAACATAACTGAATTTAACAAAAAAGTTATGAAATCTATTATATCATAGGCACTGGCAAGTAAAAGAAGAAAAATGGCCCTTGCCTTCAGAGATTTTATGGAGAGAGAGAGACAGAGAGAGAGAAGGAGGAGGAAGAAAGAGGAGGGAGGAGGAGGGGGGAGGAGGGGGGAGGAGGGAAATGAGTAGCACCATAATGAAGTGAAAAAGCTAAATCTTCAGTCAGGGGATATAGGTTCAAATCTTGCCTCTGCTGGTTTTTCTCATATTTAAGACGACAAAGTGACCTTTTAATTGCCTCTTAAACGCTACCATCCCAGAACCACTGAAATGTAATACGAGGTTAAAAATGATAGGAGCAAAGGAAAAGTCCAGACAGAGTCCTTAAGGAAATTTAATTAGGAAGAGATGTCTTTCAGCTGGACAGATACAGGTCAGACTGGGGAGAGGCAACACCTGCATTGAGCCTTGAAACAAAGGGGTTTTGAGAAGCAGAGATGAACAATGACTAAACTTTATTTAGTAGGGACAAGTAATTGCACTCATGTATTTAGAGACATACAGGAGGAAATCACATTCTCCCTGGGAATCCAGTTTTATTGGAATAAATATGAAGGAGGACAGTTTGAAATAAGGACAAAACACAGGCTGGAATTAGATTTTGGAGTGATTTCAATGTCAGGCCAAGGAGTTTATACTTTTTGAGAAGGGGAGTGACATGCCCATACCTGTGCATTAAGGAAATATTTTGTGCATCAAGGAAATATTTTGTGCATCCGTGTAAGGAATAGATGGGAGAAGGGAAAGACTGAACCAGGAGATGAATTTGGATGTAATTGCAGTAGTCTAGGTGACAGGTAATGAGGGTTTGCATTGTGATGGTACCAAAGGAAGTGGGAAGACGAGTATAACTATAGGAAGACTCAATAGAGAGAAGACAAGAACCCACTACCTAGTTGATGTGAGAAATAAGGGAAACAAAAGTCCAAAGAAAAAAGATTCAGAGTGGAGTGTGTGAAGAATGATGATAAAATGAACACAAACAGGGAAGTTGAAAGATGATCCTGATTTTTCTACCCCATGCCAATTATGTTTTGAACATATTAGATTTGGATTATATAGAAACATTTACATGGAAATGTTTTTCAGGTAGTTGAAACTGTGAAACTGGAGTTTGAGTGAGCTTGTATAATAAAATTATTAATCAAAAATAATCTCTATAGTACTGAGAAATAAAGCATAGAATCATATATGAAAAGCTAGAAGAGACCTTAAAAGACATCCATCCAACTACATTGCTTTAGAGATGAGAAAGCTAGGAACGAAGTAAATTAAGTTATTTTTTGAAGTTCACACAAAATGGAAAAGTCAGAGATGGAGCTTGACTACCTAGACTTCATAAACTCCAGTAGTATTCCTTCCACTACACTATGAATCATAGGCGTAGTTGAAATTCCCAAAGGGAGAATTTACAATGGAAAGAGAAGACACAGGATGAAATCTTACTGAGTATTCACAGTTAGGGCATGGAAACAGGATGATAAATGATCAAAGGAGAGTGAGAAGGATTAATCAGTCAGATAGGAAGAGAACCAGTTAGTATATGCAGGGAAAGATGAATTGATTGATTTGATATAAAAAAGTCTTTTATATGCAGTTACATAGGGTCAGGCAATTCAAAGAAATAATTTCAGGTGGTTGAAGTAGTAATGAATACTGTGTAAAGAAATATTGAATACTCATCAAAAGGATGAGAACTGAAAAAGGTCATCCAATTTAGCAATTGGGGGGCACATCATGTTGATGATGATAGACAAAGAGACAAAGAAATTAAGAAGTGTCAGTGGAGGACTGGATCAGAAACACAACTCATTACACATGAGTATACAATAAAGGTAAAAAGAATAAATGGAGGCAGCAAACATAAACAATTATTTCTAACAATTTAGCTATGAATGAGATGCTAAATACAATTGATAGCAGATTCAAGAGATAGGGCTATCAAATGAATCTATTAATTAATTGGTAGAGAGAACTCTGCAGTTGATAGTTTCTCTTAGACTGAGAAGTTAGTTGATTTGCTCAAAGTCACATCCAGTATATTTCACAGTTGGGCTTTGACCACCTTCCTGACTTCAATACCAGCTCTCTATCCAAATTGGTTCAAATGATGAATTATTAAGAATGGGGTGGGGAAACTTAGGCATGTATGTAAGTCATAGAAAAACAGCCAGTAGAGTTGAAAAGATTGAAGATGGAAGAAGAAATAAGATATGAGACATGTTGAGTGGAAAGGGAATCAAAGGCTTTGTTGGAGATAAAGAAAGAGGGATTAAGATGCTTTGATTTTCCTCTGACCTTAGAATAAAGTAGGAGGGGATATATGAAGGCAATAGAGAAAATGAAAAGAGAGGATTTATGAAGATGGATTGAATCTTGGCCAAGCAGGAAGCAAAATTCATGGGACCAACTAGTCAACTCTCCTTCCTAACAACCCATCTTCATCCAGGAGACAGACCCAGAGATGCTATGTGAATTGCTTTCTTGAAAGTCACATAGAACATAGTGAAGAAGTGAAATTTACACAGACACTCTGGCTCCAAATCCATTAATTTTTATAATGGAACAAATTATCTACCAATGAAGATAAAAACTATTAATTTTCATCAAAATTTATTCATATGTAATGATTTTTTAAAAAATCATATTTTTCTTTAAAAATGAAATTGTTAGTCATTTTAGAGCAAAATATTTTTTTAAAAAATGTGTATATGTATGTGCACATGTGTGTGTAAGTTGTATTTAAATGACTTATTTGATACTGGGTAAAATTCAAAGTTATACTTTAACAACAACATTGTCACCAAATTTCCTACATTTTATCTGCTTTCATTACTGAAAGTAATTAGAAAACATTGAACATTTTCTAATAAAGTCATAATAAAGAGAGTGAATGCCTGATAAGAATTGAGATAGAATCTCACCTGAGGAAATTCAGAGGTCATTTAGTAGAATCCATATCTGGGGGGAAAGCACTCTGCAACAGACCCGCATGGATATATAATTTTCACTTAAAGATATTCATCAGAGTCTACTAAAGGTAGGGCGATGATGTTTCAGAGAGTCCTAGTCTAGTTATCATTCATTCTGTTCTTAACTCTCTAACTACTTGGATTTTGTTACTAAGCTTCTCCACCTCCTCCATGTTCCCCCCCATTAGCAAATAAGCTCTGTAAAGGCAAGAAATATGACTAGCATGGTATCTAGCACTTAATAAGTGTTTATTGCTTTCCTGCCTATCTTTAATTATTACATCAAGCCTAAATATGCCTCTTTGATCTTCCAAGAGGAGTCTCTCTGAAGTCAACTTATCCATGTTCCATATAACATCCCTTTAGATATTTAATGCAGTTATCAATTCCCTCCTCTAAAAAGTGTTGTGTCCCATGATAAGAATTCCCTATTTCATAAATGTATGCTTTAGTGATATAGTTTATACAGATTTCCTATCCTGGCCTTGTCTTTTGGACCTTCTGCCAATTCTTAATGACTTTTATAAAATGTGGAAATTGGAATTGTATATATTCCAGATGTGGTCTGCACCTGTCAGAATATGTCAGAATTTCATCTTCCTAATTCGTTTTTAACTAAGAATAATTTGCCACTGGCTCTCTTTTTTTTCTGGTCAGCCACATCCATTTGTTGACTTCTTTGAATTTGCATTCCACTAAACCACCTTCCCCCATCTCTTTTTAAAATAAACATTAGCTTTCCATGCTTTTCTTCTCTAGGCTTTGTGAAATTGATTTCCTCCACCCATAAGTAAGATTTTACATTTATCACTCAGAAAATTAATTTTGTTATATTTGGCCCAATCATTTTGTTTTACATTGGTTTTAATTTTTCAAATTGAAGCATGTATTTCACTGCTAAATTAGTAATGTTTGACAGATTTTCTACATCAATTACATGTTCTCCCCCCTCACCCGGTGGTAATAGGCTATTTCATTGTCAAGTATCTTCCTCTCCACCAGAATTTAATATGATTGTGAACCTCTCCCCCACGCCCCCTTACACACAAGAGAAGAATGGAGTAAGGAGTCCTAATCATTGGGTAGAGTAAGGAAGTACAAATAAGTATAGTTAATTAATTACTGTTTTATATATATATATATATGTGTGTGTGTGTGTGTGTGTGTGTGTATGTATGTATGTATATAGATACATATATTTATACACACACACATATCCCCACATAATATTAGCTTCTATCTCCTCTGAATTGTTGTGAGGGTAAAATTAGTTAATACTTGTAAAGCACTGACTGAAATGAGCAGAATGTGGCGAACATTGTACACAGTAACAGCAACATTGTGTAGATCATCAACTTTGATCAACTTTGCTTTTCTCAGCAATATCATGATCTAAGACAATTACAAAAGACTCATGATGGAAAATGCCATCCATATCCAGAGAAAGAACAATGGAGTCCGAAATGTAGATTTTTTCATCTTTTTTTTTGTTTGTTTTTTCTTTCCCATTTCTCCCCTTTGTTCTGATTCTTCTTTCACAAAATTACTAATGTGGAAATATATTTAATATTATTGGACATGTATAAACTATATCAAATTGCTTGTCATCTAGGGGAAGAGAAGGAAGGTGGAAGAAAAATGGAAATCAAAATCTTATAAAAGTAAAAGTTGAAAACAAAAAAAATAATTTGAACCATAAAAATAATATTTGTAAAGCACTTTGTAAACATTAAAATTCCTTAGAATTGCTTATTATTAATGACAATATCTTAAAATAGAAATCCACTTGGTACATAGGAGTACAATTTTCATCTTAGAAATATTTTCTTTCATTATTTTTTAAAATGTTCTGCTTAAACCAAGAAAGATTTTTACTGATTAAGCATGAGGCCTGAACTTGCTAGGAACTCCCATGTGAGGAAACTGCCACTACCAATTGCAATCAATACCTTTTCTACAATTTTTATTCTTAGAGAGCTGCCCAGATCTCTGAAAAGTTATTATTTATCCAGAAATATGTGTTAATATGTGAGATTTGATTCCAGGTTTTCCTGATTTCAAAATTGGCTCTCTGTACATTACACCGCACAGCCTTTACTGTGATAACATTGTGCAATATGATAATGAATATGGAGAATTTGGAGAAATTGGGGAACTGTTACTGAGTAAAACATACAAAATAAGAACAATATATATATGCATATACAGATGTATCTAAATATTTACACACAATGATTACAATAATGTCCCTAATAAATGATCCCTAAATAGGAAAATATATTGGACAAAGAAATGACAAAGAACTCTAGTCTAATCTTTGCCAAGAAAACTCCATGGACAATATTGGCAAGCTATGGTCCATGGGGTCACATAAAGTCAGACACAACTCTCAACAAATAAGGAGGTAAACTTGGAATAACTAAAAAAATCAATCAATCCACAAACATTTATTAATCACTTAGTATATGCTAAATATGATTTTCTTCATGAGAAAATAGTACAGAATAAATAACAGAACACCATCTATACCTTGTCCCTCCCAATAAACACATAAACCATTAATGGTCCTAGATAATAGATAATAAAACAGTTTACTTTCTACCAGTGGAGATGTGGGGGTTATTAAGGCAGAATATTTGCATATATCTATGTCTATAACCTGTGACTTTTTCCATACTTGTAAACAATAAGAGTAATTTAAGAAAGTATGGAATCTGGGAGGTATTGAAGTAATAGCATTTGATCTTGGTCAATCATGATTCATACTTGGTTACTTGACTTGGGGATATTTTGCCATTTTGCTACCTCATCAGGGTACTTCCATGTAAAATATGAAGCTAAATCATCTCTTACTCTCTGGGGTCCTTCAAAATTCATCTGAATCATTACTCAACAATAGTATGGACCTGATCTCCATGTGATTTTATGAAATATTGAGAATTACCATAATATCAGAGAATTCTGATTCAAAGCTCAGTGTTAGAACACTAAAAATGCTCTTAATTTTGTCCAATCATAGAACTTTCTAAATAATGTAGATAAACAAAGAAACAACAAAGATGAGTCAAGAGAAGAAAAACAGAACTTTATAAAAATGTTTAAAGAAAATAGGAATTAAAAAAATAAAACGTCAATGGCTAAGCTCACCTGTAAGAATCAAAACTAGAGATAATTCCATAACTGTCTTCATAAACTTTGCTTTGGTCAGATCATATTGAATTGAATTCAGTTGTGGGCATGGCATTTTAGGGAAGACATTGGAGGAGAGTCACTGGAATAGTGAGGGGACTTTAATTTATATTTCACGGGATTCACTGGAGAAAATGAAGTTTCTTAGCCTGAAGAAGAGAAAACTAGGAAATGGAGGGTTGAGGGGACAGATTAAGATATTATGTCTTCTTTCTAGTATTGAAATGTAGTCATGATTGTGATGAAAAATGTCATCTACATTCAGAGAAAGAACATTACAATCTGAATGCAGATTGAAACATACCATTTTCATTTTTTAAAATTTGTTTTGTTTTTTTTTCTTCTGGTTTTCCCTTTTGTTCTGATTTTTCTTGAACAATAAATATGACTAATGTGGAAATATCTTTAACATAATTTTACATGTATAACCTATTGCAAATAGCTTGCTGCCTTGGGAAGAGGGGGGAAGGAAGGAGGGAAATTTGGAACACAAAGTCTTATAAAAACAAATATTGAAAACTATCTTTACATATAACTGGAAAAAATAAAATAATATTAAATAGAAAAAATAAATATAGTTATATTGAAAAGACATTAGACTTACAGTTGCCTATAAGAAATGGTGGAAATGTAAAAGAAACATATGTAGATTTGGTATCAGAAAAAAAATTCCTAACAATTAGAGATGTCCAAAAATGGAATTACTGCTTTGGGAGATTGTGTGTCACTCCTCACTAAACGTCTTCAAGTACAAGATGAATGATCTTTTATCAATCGTGTTATATGGAGGATTCCTTTTTGGATTTAAGTTGACTGAAATTTTGCTCAGATTCTCATTCTAACTCTGAAAATTCCATAATTCTTTGGCAATGTTAGTGGTAACCTTAAAGATCACGTCATTTAACTTATTTTATTTTATGATTCAGAGTTCATAAAAGTTAAGTGACTTGACCTAAATCATACAATTACTAAGTAGTAGAGATGAATGTCATTCTCATTTCCATTGACTCAAAATCCAGACACTGCTTTCCCATATTGTCCCATAGGACAATTCAGTTTTCTTTTCATTTATTTAACTATCTATTTATTTACTTATTTATTTTTTCATCCATTTATTCACTCAATCATTTATTTATTTGTTTGTTTGTTTGGTTGGTATATTAGTGTATTTATTTATTTGTTTGTTTGTTTTTTGGCAATTCACTTTTTTTTCATAATAGAGTCAATCATGAGGCTTAGGGAACTTTACTGCCAAGAAGTTAATTCAGTATTTTTTAAATGCCTGAACCGTGTTATCTCCTAGAGTGCCTGAAATTTCAAACTCCTCTTTGTATCTCCAGCATCCAGCACAGTGTCTGGAAAATAGTAAATGTAAATAAGAGGGACAAAGATTTTGAGATTTTGCATGCTCAGTTTTATAAACCTGTAGTCAGAATTTTAACTTAAAATATAAGACTTGGCTATCTTCATCAGTAAAATAATAATTCCCCAAAATGTTCTAGAAATTTTTACTTCAAGTGGACCTGGCATTCTTGTCCATATTGGGGGAACAGTGAACTCTGATAATAGTATTGATAAACTGAAAAGTAGAAGTGTCCTTGAAAATGCAATTATTTCAAAATAGAAATAGAAAAATGAACCCTGAATTTTCATTTTACTACATGTCATGAAGTGTTAAGCCATTTATCCAAGTGACTAAGATAAACATACCTGGGATTGAAACTTATGAATCATAATCAAGATTATTCTTCGAAAATTATATTTTAACAATTTAATAAAATTGTGTTTCCATAATGAAGAATTAAATAATATATTTAAACTTTGTGAATTTAAAGACAAATAATGTAAAATAAAGGATGCTAATTATAAGGATACTGATAATAACAACTAGCATTTATATATAGATTAAAGAATCTTCAGCTAGACATGATGAATGAATCTATAGGAGCTGATAAGATCACCAAGTGAAATTGGATAAAGGGAAAAGAGAAGAGAATCCAGAACAGAACCCTGACGGACATTCAAGGTAAATATCCTTGGATTAAAATCCAGCAAAAGAGACTGAGGATGAGTCATATAGGTAGGAGGAGAACCAGAAGAGGGTAGAGTCTTAAATTTAGAGAGAAGAGCATTTGGGAAAAGAGTGTGATCTTCAGGCTGCTTAGAGATAATAAAAGGATGAGGATTTAGGAAAAAGACCATTAGTTTTGGCAATGAATATATCATTAATAACTTCAGAAAGAGGAATTTTGGTTGAATGATGAGGTCAGGAATCAGGCTCTAGAGAGTGTTTAGCAGCAAACTGTTTAGAAACAAAAAGAGTTTAACAGAGATGAGATAAGAACTAGCCAGCATGGATCCAGCTAGTGAAATTTTTTTAGAGGAAGGATATAAAGGCATGTTTGCAGGCAATGATCATCAGGCTATTCAAGAAAACACAAATACAGGGTTAAAGCAATTGTTCAATTTAGAATAATAACAATAAAAATTAAAATTAAAAATAACACAGGTTTAAATAATCTACCTTCAACTTAATCTATCATATATTTCAGATGGACATTACAAATGTTTGCCTGAATTGTTTCTTTCATTTCTTCACAAATCAGCCATGTTTTTCTAGAAATCGTTTTAGAATAAGCTTTGCCCAATCTTGCATTATTTTGCAGGTCAGTAACTGTTTGGATTATTTAGATAAATTCACAATGAAAAAAAATTTTTTTTCGATTATAATAGTAAATGACATCTACCAGGTGCCAATAGCTTTTCCCTTAAATCTGGGGGTTTGAGGAAGGAGATATGGATTTTTTAGTTTTATTTGTATATAAATATGAAATGCAAATATATCCTTTCTTTTAGGTTTTGTGATTTTCTCTTCAGAAAATTCAGGTGTAAAATGCATTTATGTTTTCAATTAGCATTTAATTTTTTCCTTCTCTTTAAGCAAGAAGTCAGCAATACATAATGAATATGATAAAACATTGCATCCATTCCTCTTAGATTTATCTGATTATATATCTAGGAGAAGGAAAAACAAAAAAAGACCCTCTCATGTTTATTATTCTTTTTATTTTTCAACATAGTAAGAAGGGACCACATCAAATTGCAGATTATCCTAAAATGGTTAAAGGAGCCAAGAAATTGAATATCAAGAAAAGAAAAATTGTTGCTAATCTCACACAATAGCTTGCAGGTGTTTGTTCTTAGAGATAAATCTCAAGAGTATTTTTGTGATCAACTTAATTACAGTAGGTTGTGTATGTATTTCAGAGTACAAAATGCAAAAGGAATTGTACATGACAGATGTTTTTATTGTTGGTTTATCTAATTCCTATTTTTTAAACAAAATGAATAGTATCTCCATTTTTCCCCATTTCTTTAACAGCCATTATATGAAAGACAGATTAAACTCTTACATTCTGAACCAGGAGGTTTTAAAAAGATTCAATTTCATGAGGAAGGGGAGTGAGCAAAGCAGTCTTGGGATCTATTAGATGAATTCCCCAGCCAATTTGGAGGGATTATAGGTGATGATCTTTGTCTGGTAATATCTCAACAGCATATAGGGAGCTTCCCTGCTATATCTATTCCCCTATTTATGAAGGTAGCTAAGCTTCAGAGGAACAAAAAGCACAAAATTTCTCCATAATCTATAAAATTTATGCCACCATAATTACTCCTCCTTTCCTCCCTTCTCTCTCCTGTATTTCCTCCATTCTTTTCCCTCCTTCCTTCCTTCCCTACTTCCTTCTTTCCTTCCTTGCTCCCTTCTTTCTTTCCTTCCTTCCTTCCTTCTTTTTTTCCTCCCTCCCTCCCTCCCTTCTTTCCTTCCTCTCTTCTCTTCCTTCCTTTCTCCCTCTCTCCTTCCCTTCCCTTCCTTCCTCCCTTCTCTCCTTCCTCCTTCCCTTCCTTTCTTCTTTCCTTCCTTCCCTCCTTCCTTTCTTCCTTCCTTAATTCCTTCTTTCCTTAATTTCTTATTTACTTCCTTCCTTCCTTCCCTATCTATCTGTCTGTCTCTTTCTCTCTCCCCACTTATTAATAATTGATTAGCTACCGGATCCTGAAAAAAAACAAACAAACCATAAACATAATGGGTAGAAATCTGCCTTAGAGTCAGGAAGAACTAAGCTCAAATCTCATTTCCAATGTATATTATCTATGCCACTTACACCTTTCAGTGTTCATAAGTTGAAAAGCAAGCACTGGTAGGTATGCCTTATCAATATTTCTTTATACTGATGAAATCTTTGTTTTTCAGTCATTTAATTCATATCTGACTCATCATGATCCCATTTGGAGTTTCTTTTGCAAAAATACCAAAGTGGTTTATGATTTTCTTCTCTACCTTATTTTTTAGATGAGGAAACTGAGGCAGACAGGATTAAGTGACAGAAAACCAGGGTAACAATTAGGAAGTATCTGGAAACTCAGCACATTATCCTAGTTAACCTGAAGAAATCTTAGGTCCCATTCAAAAACCAAAGCCAAACAACAACAAGAACTTAGCACAGTGTGGTATTTCTTTTCTTAAGATAAATATATTTAGGGAGCTCAGGAGGGAATGGGAATTAAACTTTCATCATCTCCATCAGTGTCAGAACATGTTTGCTGATTAGACTCATTCCACAAATGCTGACGATCAACTCTTCTGCTAACCATACTCTTCAAAAACTGCCTCTGTGACATGTCCAAGGTCATACAACTAGTATTTATCAACAAAGCAGGACTGAACCCAAAGCCAATTCTCTCTCCACTAGCCCCGTTGTCTTTCTTCATTTGGCAGACATGGGATAGACATTGAGAGAAGTAGCTTTTAGGGAGACCTGGATTCAGTTAGTGCCTTTGATACTTACTGACCCTCACCATGGACAAGCTCACAGTATCACTATTGTCATGGAGAATATCATCTTAGTGTTAGATGGTAGGTCCCTAAATGAAGAGCTAAAAAGTTCCTCAGAAGCCATCTAGCCCAATCATCTTCATTTTACATATCAAGAAAATGAGACTCAGAGAGGTTTAATTACTTCATCCCTTGGTGACTCCGAAAAATCTCTAAAACCAAACTGTTATATAAAGAATTCTCCCTGAATTGGTTAAGTCACAAAATATGAACACTCGAGGTTTTGTTAAATCAAAGGGGACTTTATGTAGGTCCAGTTCTTGTCTACTCACAGAACAGCAGATCTATAACAAACAAGTGAAAAAATACTATTTAGAGTACAAATCTAAAATATATTCCCATATGGGTTTTGTTTTATTTTATTATTTTATTCAGGCTTGTTATTTTATTTTATTTATTCAAGCTGGTTTCTACTTGCTGATACTTCTAATATGAAATGAAGATTCAGACAATCTGTTTTACTCTAAATCCTGGAGAATTTCAAGGCAAATGATACTAGTATTTGTTTAAGCTATTCAAATATTAGAAAATTTAAGACTTAAACTCTAGAGAAGAATAAATCTCAAACATTTGAAATCTGGGCATCCACTTAGAAAGAGCCAACATCTCTCACATTCTTGTTAAAGTCAAGCACCAATTGAATGTGCTTATCATAGATGAAAATTAAATTTCACTCGATAAGACATAACAAAAATGTTTTGAAAATCCTTTAAAATACTTACTTCAATTACATTTTAGGGATGGAATATGTGATTCATTCTGAATAAAAATGGATAAAAAGGTCATTTTTCCTAAAAATCAATTCTCTTGATCTACAGAGATAAATAACTGAAAATTTTACTTTAAAGATCCACAGAAAAGTTTGATATGATGAGTAAGACAAACATTCTACCCTTAAGAAACTGAACATCTAGTAAAGTGGTTCTTGAAGTGTGCCACAGAATACTAGATTGATAGAAGTTCCAGTACACATAATGCACAATTTTGGATGTAACATTTTAATTTGTAACTTTCTATCTAAATATTATTTATCCAGATTTTTAACATTCTAAATTAACACAATAAACTTTCTATTCTACAAATAACATTCTAAAATAACACAATACATTTGCAAAATAAACATGATTTCTTTCTTACATATATAATTTCTGATCTCAAAACATGGCACATGATATTTGTAAAGAATGCAATAAAAATTATTTTATTGAAAGGAATCTGTATATGTGTGAATTTTCTTAGTTTCAAATGCATATATGTGTGTGTGTGTTTTTGGAATATGGAATTGGAAATGTGGAACACTGAAAGTTTAAATGAATATTGCACTAAGAGAAAAATTATACAAAGTGAGTCATCTAGAACAGGACTTTTTCAACTTTTCTCCATTCATGACCCCTTTTCACCCTTAAAATGTTTTACATAATAATAGGTTTATAGGTATACAGATCAAACATTTACTTATAATAAATGATAATTTCACTCCCAGTTACAACACACTATATGGGGTTGAGACTCACCGTTTAAGAAGTTGGGATCTAAAAGACCTTATTTATTTTATATACATATGATATGAGCATCCATTGTCTTGAATCAATTGAACTGAACCTCATTAATAAATATTTATTAAACATTATTATTGACCAGACATTGTGACAATAACTGGAGATACAAAAAAAAAGTGGACTGTTTTTACCTCAAAGAGTTTATATTTCACTAAAGGAAACTATAGGTCCTGAAAAATACAAGGATTAAGTAAATCCAAAATTATTTTGATTTAATTTAATTATTAATCGAATAATTTTTTGTTGGCGAACAACTATGGTATTAGCAATGGCCAACAAAAATTCTTTTTAAATAACACAGAAGCTAGAGAACTGAGCTTAGAAACAGGAAACCCTGGCCTCAAATCCTGCCTTTCATATTTACTACCTCTATCATCCTAGTCACTTAGCCTATATGTAGCTCAGACAATATGCAAGTACTTAGTCACAGTCAAGTTGTGATCTAAATTGGTGGAAGGCATCCCTATCTCCAGGAGTTCTCTAAAGTGGTAGATTCATAAAACCTCATAATATTAGTAATCTTTCCAGTTGCATGAGTATAAGTTTCAAGAAACGTGTTTATATCACATACTATATGTTCATTTTCTGCATTCTCCCCTTTCCTCCCCTTCCCTTACACATAGTTTTATTTTAGTGAAACTGATTTTAGGATAAATAACTCATTTGGCAGCTTCTCTTTCCATTCTAAGTGAAAGGCTATTCATTGCCTCTTACATATAAATCCCTTGATAGTAACATTCATACAGTAATCGCTACATGCTAGTAGTTCTTTTTTTTTTTAAATCAAAACATTTGGATGTCAATTATTTTAACTGTAAACCTTTTGTGGCTTTCAATTTATCCTTCCACCTTTAAATTTTCTCAAAATAATGTGCTTTTACTGAAATAGTATGCTTGCATACACAAGTCACATTCCCGTTCAGTGGGAATTTTTCTGTTATAAATGATATTCATCACTTTACGGGGTCAGAAATTATTCTTATTTTATGAAAAATAGCAAAAACTTTTAAAAAGTGAGGAAATACACAGAAGTACACAGAAACCCACTAGTGTTAGGGGTAGAGGGATGCTCTAATTGAAATGACACTGAATAAGAGACTGGAGGAACATTATTCATTAATCAATGAAGATGAACACTTGGCTGGCACTAGCTGAGCCACTTTGAGATATTTGCCTCTTCTGATAGATGAATGGTTGAAATATCAAGGAGACCTGCCAAAGATGTGGATGGATTCTATTCCCTTCCCCCTACCCATCAACATGAAAGAACTAGTTTACTAATGTGATCATAATTCTTCATTTTCTTTCCTCAAGCCCCCAGTCAACTTCAAAATGTCAAGACTTTGCAGAAATAAATTTTAAAAAAAGAGATGGATTTGGGGTCAGTCACTGAAGAAAGCTGAAAGCAATCCCAGCTTGGCTCAACACAGCAGAGTTAATGACTGAACATGGTTTCTCTGAAAACATCTAATGCTGTCAGAGCCAGCAACATAGGAACTAATGGTGGCATTTGTTGTTTCTGACAACAGACTTGATGCTATATTCGTTCTGATGGAATTTTTTCCACGCCACTTGCTTAGATCATTGTCTTTACCTATACTGTGAAACCCTACCACCCAAATTTGTTGATCCCTCCTCATAACTCCCACATACTTTAGCAGCTGCAAGGGCCACCAGCTGCTGAAGGCGGAAATCCAAAAGCAATGATGTGGAAAAAAAAAAAAAAAA
>JAJPUD010010033.1:0-44936 GCA_023553655.1 Myrmecobius fasciatus
AGATTATCATATGGTTTTTGTTAGTTTGGTTATTAATATAGTCAATTATGTTAATAGTTTTCCTAATATTGAACCATCCCTGCATTCCTGGTATAAATCCTACTTGGTCATGGTGTATTATTCTAGGAATGATTTTCTGTAATCTCTTTGCTAATATTTTATTTAAGATTTTTGCATCAATATTCATTAAGGAGATTGGTCTATAATTTTCTTTCTCTGTTTTTGTTTTACCTGGTTTAGGTATCAGTACCATGTCTGTATCATTAAAAAGAGTCCAAAGAAATTATCTTACAGATCTAGAAAAAATAGTAGCAAAATTCATTTGGAAGAACAAAAGGTCAAGATTTTCAAGAGAATTAATGAAAAAAAAAGGCAGATGATGGTGGACTAGCTATACCATATCTAAAACTATATTATAAAGCAGTGGTCATCAAAATCATTTGGTACTGGCTAAGAAATAGAGCACTCGATCAGTGGCATAGGATAGTATCACAGGACAAACTAGGCAATAACTATAGCAATTTAGTCTTTGATAAACCCCAAAACCCCAGCTCTTATGATAAGTACTCACTATTTGACAAGTATTTTAACATAATTAACATGTAGTGGATATCCTGCTATCCAGGGGAGGGGTAGGGAATAGGGAGGAAAAATTTGTAACAGAAACTTTGTAAGGGTTGATGTTGAAGAATTAAACATACATATGTTTTGCAAAAAAAATAATTAAAAAAAATAAAAATAATAATAAAAAAGAAATAATCTGCAATGTTATTTAATCTGCCGTGTGTGGAAGCTCTGTTGTTAACTGAACTCTGGCCTGACACCTAGTCAAAGAAATTGCTACTGAATTGGATATGTTCTAACAAAAGAAATCTGAAATATACAAGACAAAATAAAATGATTTATCACATTTTTTTTCTGAATACAGGCTATACTTTCTCCTAAATCTTGTTCGTATAAAGCCTGGAAATAACCAATAATTGAGCTCCCATTTTATTTTTTCTCCAGTGCTTCTATAAACCATGCTAAAATCAGGTTTTGAAATCATAAATGTGATCAAGAGTAAAATTCAAAGTTGCCACTAAAATAAAAGCAGTAACTTGCTACCATTGAAATTTGTTTTAACCCCTCCAAGCTTAATCTCTGTTAATTATATTTGTGCATTGACTTTTCCAATGAAATATATTTTTCTTCATACTATGTTTAAAATACTCCATATCAATTAGAAAAAAGCTTTGAGCATTATTTTTTGACCTCCATCATTCAAAACTTTTCTAGAATGAATTGACCATCTTGGATCAGCTTTAGCAATAATAATTGGAAAACAGTCTAAGTAAAGTCCATGTTCTTCTCCAAATTTGCTTTTTATAAATTCTGAGTGTAGCTTATGAGCCTGCTTTAATTGGCTTTTGCCTAGCTTGCCTTAGTTTCTTGTGGTAAGAAATCAAGGTTAATATGAAATTTGTTAAATGGGAGCAGTTTTCAAAGAGAATAATTTTTTTCTACCTCAATGTGGCTCTAAGAACTGTCTTATTTTTTTTAGTTGCTGAGACCTCTTACTTTTTATCGTACACAGAGCTTCATGGCCCTACAATGTGTTCAACAAATCAAACATCCACATTTTGTATTAAATGCATTTAGTATGTAAGTTTGAGGCTATTTTTAGTGAATTTTTTTTTTCTCTCTTCAGAGTAATTACATAGGGGGATTTAAGATGCATGCATCTTTAGGAGAATATGGTTTAGTTTTGTTGTTGTTTGCTCATTTTCAGTTGTGTCTAACTCTTTGTTATCCTATTTGCGATTTTCTTAATAAAGATCGTGAAGTGGTTTGCCATTTCCTGAGGCAAACACAGGTAAGTGACTTCCTCAGGATCACATAGCTAGGAAGGATGTCAGGCCAGATTTGAACTTAAGATAAATGCATGGGGACAGGTCCAGCACTGTACATATTGTTCCCATTCCTTCTCAACCACTTTTTCAACTTTCTATTATTTCTGTTATGCTCATATTCCAGGAGAATGAGTGAAATCATAAAGGGAAATTCAGGAGTTCAAGGATATGTGAGCAGGGAACAACCACTCTGTAACTGAGTAGGGACAGATAGAAAAGAGACATTCCCTGGGTTCAAAACATGTAGGTTAATGGGCAGAGAAAAGCAAAGGTCTCCTGTTCATCTTGAGATCTTAAGCAGTAAGTAGCTGCAGATGCCAGTCTTTTATTGATCTATTATTCTGATTTCACTTGCAGTGAAGGCAAGGCGTACAAGGAGACAGAGAGAACACAGTGCCCTAACTACTGTTAACATAGGTGTTTTTATTTTTTATTTTTCACAATTTGCATTTCTTTCAGAATTCTTTATGCCAAGTTGAATTTGCTCAATGTGAATTCATATAAAGCAAGAACAGTCTTTAGTGGTATTGTTATTATCTGTTTTCTGGCATTTACTGGGTAGGGGGGAGGAGTTGGAAATAATCCTTCAAAGGTTGGATGTTGAATTAGTGTATAATTTTTTTCTCAATTGTGCAACAAACACTAATAATTTCATATTACTTTTAAATGACAAAAAACCTTCTTGTTTAGGGAATACTGTACTTGAGATTCAGGTGGCTGTGCTTATTTTCTATGATAAAGGCAGTTAGTAATAAATGGTACCATATGTTAAATATAAATATAATACTCTCTAAATGTGGGAAGACATATTCAGTATTGGATTAGGGACCATCTGGTTTTATCTTTTATTTTTTTAAGACCTTCATTCTTATAACTCTGGATTAGAGGAGTAGTCTGTAAGAACTGCTCAAGATTCAGGAGTATCCATTCTACTTGTCTGACTTAGCGGAATGTTTAAATGTCTACATATTTTCAGCTTTTCTTCATCTAGTGAATCATTAATCCCATTGTGGCTGATAACACTTTACTCCATTTTTCTAATCAGACAGTAAAGATTTATGGTCAGCAAATAGATTTGATGGAAAGAAGTTAAATCTTATAGTGGACCAAAGCAGAGCAGGCTCTCTTCACTCTAATTAGTGAACACAAAATCCTTTACATGGAGAGGAAAAGCAAACACATATGTTTCAAACTTTTATATATGTATGAACCCCACCTTCTATATCTATAAAATAAGGATTACAAAGTTTTTAGTATTCAGTTCATGTTGTCAGGCTGCACACAGATACCAGATATTGTCCAAAACATTGTTTTTAAAGATACAAGTTGAATAGTTTAGGGGGGATATCAGTTTATGAGAAGGAACAATATGTTATAAGTTAGGAATTTTAGCTGTGAGCCAGATTATTGAAAAATAAAACAAAATAAAAACTTTAAATGCCAAATAAACTGATTTATATTCAATCTTAGAAGCAATAGGGAGCCACTGAAGTTTCTAGAGAGGGGAAATAATATGGCTCACTATTGTGAAATATTCATTAAGATATGTATTTAGAGCTATTTGAAAGACAAATTGGAGAGGGGGAGGCTTACAGTAAAGATACAAATGGAATATAATAATTATATATTGTTTACTTTTATTAAAGCTTTTTTTATTTACAGAATATGAGTAATTTTTCTACATTGACCTTTGCGAAAATTTTTGGATCAATTTTGTCCCTCCTTCCTCCACCCCCATCCCTATATGACAAGTAAAATAATATATGTTAACTATGTTAAAATATATGATAAATCCAGTATGTGTATACATGTCTATATATCTTGCCGCACAAGAAAAAATCAGAAAGAGAAAGAGAAAAAACAACAACAAAAAACAACCTAAGAAAGAAAACAAAATGAAAGCAAACATTCACAGAAAGCATTAAAATGCTATGTTGTGGTCCACACTCAGTTCCCACAGGCCTCTCTGGATGTATATGACTTTCTTCATGCTGAATAATAGGAACTGGTATGAATCACCTCATTGTTGAAGAGAGCTATGTCCATCAGAATTGATTATTGTATAGTCTTGTTGTTGCCGTGTATAATGATCTCCTGGTTGTGCTCATTTTACTTAGCATTAGTTCATGCAAGTCTCTCCAGACCTCTCTGAAATCATCCTGCTGGTCGTTTCTTACAGAACAATAATATTTCATGACATTCATATACCATAATTTATTCAGCCATTCTCCAATTGTTGGGCATCCATTCAGTTTCCAGTTTCTTGCTGCTACAAAAAGGGCTGCTATAAACATTTTTCCACATGTGAGTCCCTTTCCATCCTTTAAAATCTCTTTAGGATACAAGCCCAGTAGAAAAAGTGCTGAGTAAAAGGGTATGCACAGTTTGATAATTTTTTGAGCATAGTTCCAAATTGCTCTCCAGAATGGTTGAATCCATTCATAGTTCCACTAACAAAGTATCAATGTCCCAGTTTTCTCACATCCCCTCCAACATTCATCATTATCTTTTCCTGTCATCTTAGCCAATCTGACAGGTGTGTAGTTTTTTTATCTGAGTTGTCTTAATTTGCATTTCTCTGATCAATACTGATTTGGAGCACCTTTTCATATGACTAGAAATAGTTTCAATTTCTTTATCTGAAAATTGTCTGCTCCAATCCTTTCACCATTTATCATTGGGAGAATGGCATGAATTCTTATAAATTTGAGTCAATTCTCTATATATTTTAGAAAGGAGACCTTTGTCAGAACCTTTGAATGTAAAAATGTTTCCCCAGTCTATTGCTTCCCTTCCAATCTTGTATGAATTCATTGTGTTTGTACAAAAACTTTTTAACTTGATATAGTCAAAATTATCTATTATGTGATTAATAATAATCTGTAGTTCTTCTTTGGTCACAAATTCCTTTCTCCTCCCTAGATCTGAGAGGTAAACTATCCTATGTTCTTCTAATTTGTTTATAATGTCATTTTTTATGTCTAAATCATGAATCCATTTTATCCTTTTCTTGGTATACAGTATTAAGTGTGGGCCAATGCCTAGTTTCTTCCATACTAGATTTCAATTTTTCAGGCAGTTTTTGTCAAATAATGAGTTCTTATCACAGAAGATGAAGTCTTTGGGTTTGTCAAACACTAATTAATATAGTCATTGACTATTTTGTCTTGTGAACATAACCTATTCTACTGATCAACTACTTTGTTTCTTAGCCAGTACCAAATGAATTTGGTGACCGCTGCTTTATAATCTAGTTTTAGATCTGGTACAGCTAGGCTACCTTCATTTGCTTTTTGTTTATTCATTGCCTTGAAATTCTTGACCTTTTGTCCTTCCATATGAATTTTGCTGTTATTTTTTCTGCGTCAGTAAAATAATTTCTTCGGAGTTTGATTGGTATAACACTAAATTAATAGATTAGTTTAGGTAGTATTGCCATCTTTATTATATTCGCTTGACCTATCCAAGAGCACTTGATATTGAATATAATAATTATAATAAAATAATAGCATACACACAAGCATATATGTTCTTTGTGTATATGTATATATGTAAGTATATATGAATGTATGTGTGTGTGTTCTTTGAACCCAGTTAGATCAGAATGAGTTTTGTAGAGATTTTTACAAATATTATCTTATTTTATCCTCATGAAAATCCTGAGAATTAGGTCATATTTTTATTCACATTTTACAGATAAATAACCTGGAGCAGACAAAGGTTAAATGACTTTCTCAGAATCACACAAGTAACAAGTGTTTAAGTGTAAATATAAACTTAGCTTCCTGGTTTCAGGTACAATGACATAACCCTTTTACCATGTATCTTATTAAGAAGCTAATGAAATATTATAGGCAACAAGTGATAAGATTCTAATCTAAGAATGTTGTGATATAAGTAGAGAAAGAATAGATATAAGAAATATTGAGGAGGTATGATAAATCATAAGTGACCACATATTGATTATGAGATTGCATCAAAAGACTCAGAGCTCAAAAAGGTGTGTGAGTAACACAGTGATATTTTCCTAGATAAGGAAGGTTGAAGTATAGGTGGGATTAAATGAAAATATATTGAATGGGCTATACATTTATAACAATATAAAATGTAAAAATAATAATTATGTAGGTTATCACAATAATTCAGCAAAAATATTACAATGGTGTTTAATTGTGTAAATAAATGTCATTATTCTTATATATGTTTGTATGCAAACATACAGATATATCATAATTATTCTACTAGAAAATTTATTTTAAATATGCATCACTTTTCTGGATTATTAATATCATCACTGTGCATTTTCCTCCAGCAGATCACAATCCTTGATATGATATTTTAATATTGTTCACTTTTTATCTGTTCCTTTCCTAAATTTATCCAAAATATAAATCTAGTTATATTGCCCATAATGGATTAGAAATCAGATCCATAGATTTTGCTTTGATTTGTTTTTAGATTTCATGTGGTACCAATGGAGTTCTGTAACTATCTATCTTCATTAATCTTTACTTTGGCCAGTCCATTGCTTTTTTGGGTATACACACACACACACACACACACACATATACTGTGCAAACATGAATATACATATATATGCCTGTGAGTGCGTATCTATGTCTGTAAACTTCCTTTGAATCAACTGACTTGAATATTCTTCAGTACTCACCCATATATCATCTCCTCCTCTATGGTAAAATTTCTCCTCTGAATGCTTCTTTGTGGTGAAATAATTTTCCTCTGTTTTCCTCTCCCTTCCTCTTTCTTTCATTGTATTTCTCTTACCCATCATTTTTCAGATTATCCCAACAAAATTAACCAATTTCTATACACTCTGTCTGACCTAATATACATCTTAGAAGTTACATGTAGCATCTTTTCATATAGGAATTCAAAGAGTTTAGGTTTCTGAGTTTTCTTTCATGTTTTTCCTTTTATACTTCTTTTGAACTATATTGAACTCTTATTTTAAAGAATATTTTAGCTCTATTTTTTTTTTCATCGAGTGCTTGAAAATTCTCTTTTTCATTAACTCACCATTCTCTTCCCCTCCTCCCACCAGTATTTTGCTGAGTGTTATTGGATCAATTATTCTTGGTTGTGATCCTATGTTTCGTTGTGATGACATCTGGAATATTATATCCCAAGCCTTGTGCTCCTTTCATGTGGTGGCTGCTGAAGTTTGGGTGATTCTGATTGTTGTTCAATAGTATAAGTTTGTTTTGTTTTTAATTGCTTGAAGTTTTTTAATTGTGAATGAAGAGCCCTGTAATTTGACTATAATATTCCTGGAAGTTTTTAAGTTTTCTTTTTATAATCTCTTTCATATGGTGAAGAATGAATGATTTAATTTTCTATTGTACCCTATAGTTCTGGGGTGGCAGCACAGTTTTTCTTTTCTTGAGATTTTATGGATAGACAATTTTTTATCATGACTTTTAGGTTGTCCAATAATTATTAAATTATCTATCAATCTATCAATCTATATTCAGATTGTTCCCCTTTTCTCTATTTTTTGTTTCTTTTGACAGTTTCATTTTTTTTTAAAATTTCTCATGGACTCATTAGCTTGCACTTACTAAGTTAAAATATTTGAGAAAAATATTTTCTTTTGTTAGCTTTTGTTTCTCTTTTTCAATCTATCCAAATATGTTTTAAGCTATTCTTTTCTTCAGCATTTTAATCTGTTTTTTTAAATGAATTGTTAGTTTCTTTCCTTTGCTCTTATTTTTATCTTTTACTTTTCATATTTGAGTACCCCCTTACAAACACATACACAAATACACACAAATTAACTTCTTCTGAGAATTCTTCTGGACTTGTGTTAAATTCACATTTTTTTTTCCATTGAGGCTTTGCTTGTGGCTGATTAGACATCATTATCTTCTGAGTTTATGACTATCTGCCTTGTCACCAAAATAAACTTTTTTTTGGAGTTCTTTTAATTTTAATTTTTTGTTTATAATTGTTTAACCTATTTTTAAACTTTGAACTTTATATTAAAATTGATTCCATTCCTAGGTAGACATTTAGGAAGATTTCCCTTGTTTCAGACATTTTCCTCACTGCTGTATTCAGAGCTAGATCTGATTATTTGGAAGTTTTCTGTTCTTCCAAGAAGATATGATCCAGGGATATAACCCAAAATGGTACTATTTCTTTTTTTTTCTTTTTGCTGAGGCAATTGGGGTCAAGTAACTTGCCCAGGGTCACACAGCTGTTACGTGTCTGAGACCAGATCCGAACTCAGGTCCTCCTGACTTCAGGGCTGGTGCTCTATCCACTGCGCCACCTAGCTGCCCCTGGTACTATTTCTTAAGACCCCTCCTTCCCTTTACCTGCAAGGTGTCTATTCCCTTGTGTCTAGAAATGATACTATTTCTCAGAGCTCCTCTTACCTTGGGACTGCAAATGCTCCTCTTTACTCTAGAACTCTGACCTGGAAATGGTTAGAGGCAATAGAGTTGCCAAAAATACCCTGTCATGTGTTCAATTTTAGTTCAGAATTAAGCCCTATTGTTTGTTTCTGATCAATTGCCCTAAATATATTTTGTCCCTAGAACTGTGACTTGGAAATGGTACAGGCAATAGAGTTGCCAAAAACACCCTGTTATGTGTTCAATTTTAGTTCAGAGTTAAGCCCTATTGTTTGTTTCTGATCAATTACCCTATATACATTTTGTCTCTGAGATGAGAACTCCTGAAGTTCCTGCTGCTATTGGTACCTCTAAGACCCACTGTGTGTATTTTTGCCACATGGGCAAATGAATAACTCAGCAATAGAAAATTAGACCTTTTCTTTCTTCTTCCTAATTTATATTGGTTTGTAAAAAAAATGGTTCAGCTTCCCAATAAATAGGGTTCATAGGTCCCTTTCCTTCGGGTTGAGATTAGAAGAAATAGATTGTCATACAGCTCTTCAACTTTTTTTCCTTTATTTATTTCATTTTTTAAAGTTTAGAAAATGTTCTGAGATTCATCTGTTCTCTGCTATTTGTAAACTACCTTTTCCATTTTAGCCATTCTATCCTAGTTGCACATAACTGTTGTATTAGAGCAAAGTAAACTTTCTTTTTTGTAAAATGTTTAGGGACTTATGTGCACTTCATTTCATTCCAAAATCAAATCTGGATTAAGAGGATACCAGCTGTAAAAATGCACATAAAACAACATAAGAAATATTTACACCATACATCCACAGAAAAACATAGTTAAACATAAGATACTTTTGTTCTTAGGACAGTAGCTGTTGAGGGGATTGTTCTGTCAGTACTGCTTGAGATGCATTCCAAGTGATTAAGACATGCCAACTTGGAAGTTTTTTAAATAATCTATGTAAACACTAAGGTTCTAACCATGTGGGTATAAAGAAAAATATCATATGCAAGAAATATTGGGAAGGTATAAATTTTGGCATGTATTGGGAGAGGGAAAGTGAATACTTAAGGATAAGTTTCTTCTAGTAGGAACCTAAAAGAATAAAGAATTGCAGTGTCTTCAACACAAATAGGAATTCAGGACAGAATAATTTAGGAGAATCTTTATAAATTTAATTTTGGATATATTGAGTTTAATATTTTTAGGGACATAAAGTGTGAAGTTACCAATGGACAGTTGATGATTTCATATTAGCTGAGCTGATATAATAAAAAAATGGCATTTCTACCTAAATTTGTCTGCTTGTTCAGTGCCATGCCATTCACACTGCCAAAATTATTTTATATAGCCAGAAAAATAATAATAAATCCATATGCAAGAACAAAATGTCAAGAATATCAAGGGAATTAATGAAAAAAATACAAAGGATAGTGGCTTAGCAGTACTAGATGCAAAAGTATATTATAAAGCAGTAGTCCAAAACCATTTGGTAATGCCTAAGAAATACAGTAGTAGATAAGTGAAATCAATTAGGTACACATGAAACAATGATCAAGGCCTATAGTAATGTAGTATTTGATAAACTCCCAAATACCAGCTTTTGGAATAAGAAGTCATTATTTGACAAAAATTGCTGGGAAAATTGGAAAATAATATGAGAGAAACTCATCATAGATTTACATCTCACATCCCATACAAAAATAAGGTCAAAATGGGTACATGATTAGGCATAAGGGTGATACCATAAGCAAATTAGGAAAGCAAGGGCTAATTTACTTATCAGATCTTTGAAGAAAAGAAGAATTATGACCAAAGAATAAATGGAGGACATTATGAAAGGCAAAATGAGCAACTTTGATTACAGTAAATTTTAAAAAAACAAAAAAAAAAACCCTTTTGCACAAACAACACCAACAGAAACAATATTAAAAGGAAAGTACAAAGCTGAATTTTTTTTACAACCAGTATTATTGATAAAGGTCTTATTTCTAAAATATATAAAGGATGGTGTCAAATTTATCTGAATACAAATCATTCCCCAATTGATAAATGGTCAAAGGATATGCACAGACAATATTCAGATGTAGATCACTTTTCACTAGAGAAATGCAAATTAAAACAACTCTGAGGTACCAACTCAAACCTTTCAGATGAATTAAGATGACAGGAAAAGGTCATGATACATGTTAGAGGGAATGTGGGAAAACTGAGACATTAAATCATTGTTGGTGGATTTGTGAAATGATCCAGCCATTCTGGAGAACAAATTGGAAGGATGCTAAAAGGACTATAAAATTGTCCATACCTTTTGACCCAACAGTGCCACAACTGGGTCTATACCCCAAGGAAATCATACAGGAAGGAAAAGGACCCACATGTGTAAAAATGTAGCAGCTCTTTTTTGTGGTAGCAAAGAATTGGAAAAATGGGATGCCCATCAATTGAGGAATGGCTGAATAATATGTAGTGTATGAAAGTAATGGAATATTATTGTTCAACAAAAATGTTCAGAAAGATTTACATGAACTGAAGCTGAGAAAAAAATAAAACAAAAACAGGAATACATTGTACAAAATAACAGCAAGAATGTGTGATAATTTTGAAATATTTGGTTCTTCTAAGTGGTTCAGTGATCCAAGATAATCCCAGTAGACTTTGGAGAAAAAATGTCATCTGTATCCAGCAAGAGAACTATGGATATTGAATTTAAATCAATAAATGCGGTCTCTTCCTTTTTCTATTTTTTCTCTTGTGGTTTTCCCTTTTGTTTGAAATTTTCTGTCCCAACATTATTAATAAATCAATGTGCATTAAAATAAATGAATAATTTTAAAAACAAAGAGAAAAAACATCAAAAAAACATAAAGACTGAAGACTAGACAAAAATTAGGCTATATCTCTAAATCCGGGACTCATCACCTTAGAGATGAAAATTAAATCCATGGAAACTGATAAAGTTACTAAAAATGTAGAGGAAGAAGAGAAGAGAATCTGGGGTAAAACTTTAAAGAATACCCAAAAAAGATGAAAAACTTGTAAGAACATCAGTCATTCAAGAGAAAAAACAAAACAAAAAAACAAAAAAAAAAGGAGAGAATATTGCAAAGCAATTCCATAAAGGAAGAAATATAGGAAGAGATAGTAGCCAACAGCTGTAGAAGAAGACTGGTTGAGATGGATTAATAATAAAAAAACAACAACAAATCATTCTTCTTCAGGCTAAAAAAAAACTCTTTTATTTCAAAAATCTTCCTATGAAATTGCTTTGTTTTCCTTTGTCTTCTAGATTCATTCCAACATTTCAGTGTACTACTCCAAAATTTAAAAGTAAGAACTCAATAACTCAATATAGTATCTAAAACTTGTCTGATTAGCATAGAAATCAGAATTTTATCAACTATGGACTACATAACACAAAAGATTCATGTTGAGTTTTTAAGCCACTAAAACCCTTTAGTCTCCTCAACATAACAATTAATATTGCTCTCTGAGCAATGAAGTATGATTTAAATGACTTTTGTGTGCTGTATGTTAGGCACTGATGATTCAAACCAAAAATAAGATGAAAAATCCCTTCTCTCAAGTACTTTACATGCAATTCTATAGAATTTACATTTTTGCTGTAAAATTATTGGAATGAAATCTTAGCATTTTATTTTCCTAGCTTCACCAAAATTTTCCACAATACTCCTGTTTAGTTCTGTTCCAAAAGATAGAACATATAGTGATTTAAAAAAAATAGTTAAAACTGATCAAAACATGGGAAAATTAAAGCTATTCATATTCTTATGAAAAAATGCTCTCAATTTTGATTAAAGTACTGATAATTAAAACAGTTCCGAGGTACTAATTCACAACAATCAGATTGGCTAAGATGATGTAAATGTGGTAAAATTGGAACAGCAATGAATTGCTGGTGGAGTTGTGAAATGCTCCAACCGTTCAAGAGCAACTTGGCCAAAGAGGTATACAACCTTGCAAACCTTTTGATCTAGTTATAATGTTACTAGATCTGTATCATTAAAAGGTCATAAAAAGACATATTCAAAGAAATTTATAAAAGCTCTGTTTAATTTTTTAATCATTATTATCAGAAAGGAAATTTGTCTTTTACTTTTTTTTCTTCAATTTTTTTTTCTTTACTAAAGCTTTTTTATTTTTCAAAACATATACATGGATAATTCTTTAACATTAATCTTTGTAAAAACTTGTGTTCTAATTTCTCCCTTTCCCCATTTCTACCCTAGATGGCAAGTAGTCAAATATATTCCAAACATGACTAAAATATGTGTTAAACCCAATATATGCATCCATAGTCATGCAAGTATCTTGCTGCACAAGAAAAATTAAAAAAAATCAGGAAAAAATGAAAAAGAAAATGAAATGCAAGTAAGCAAAAACAAAAAGAATGAAAATTCTATATTGTGAACCACTTTCAGGTCCCACAGTCCTCTCTATAAATGTACATTGTTTTCTGCATCAGAAGGCCATTGGAACAGATCTGAATCATATAGTCTTGTTGCTATGTACGATGATCTCCTGGTTATGCTCATTTCACTTAGTATCTGTTCATATAAGTCTCTCCAGGTTTCTCTGAAATCATCCTACTTATCGTTTCTTACATAACAATAATATTCCATAGCATTAATATACCATGACATCTTCAGCCATTCTCCAAATGATGGACATCCATTCAATTTATAGTTTCTTGCCACTACAAAGAGGGCTCCCACAAACATTTTTGCACAAATGGGTCCCTTTTCGTCCTTTTAGATCTCTTTGTGATATGACCAGTAGAAAGCAAAAGGTATGCAGTTTGATAATCCTTTGGACATAGTTCCAAATTGCTCTCCAGAATGGTTAGATCCATTCACAATTCCCTCAACAACGTATTAGGTGTCCCAGTTTTCCCACATCCTCTCCAACATTCATTATTATATTTTCATGTGGGGCGGAGCCAAGATGGCGAACTGCAGACAGCTTTCTCTGTGAACTCCTTTGGGACCTTCCCTCAGACCCAGACAAAGTGAGCCTTCGAACTAGTTTTTGAGTGAAGGCTCCTCCAAACATTTGGACTACAACGCACTTCTATCAAAAATCTACCTTGAAAGAACTCCAGAGAAGGTTAGCCTCAGGGGAAATCGGCCGCTGGTCCCGATCAGACTCCAGCCGGGGCAGAAGTCAGGGCTGCGATAGAGGGGCAGATTTAAGGCACCCAGGAAGCCCCTGGGAGACACCTGGGCCATTTTGCTCTGCTTGCGGGCAGGTGCTTTGGCAGATCTGCCTTTGGTAAAGGGTGGATCAAGAGCAGCTGAAAACGTGGTCCTAGTGCGAATCTAGCCCGACCAGCCTCAGACCGGAAGTCAACTCGGCAAACTGCCCCAGGGCAAATACAAATTGTTGCAGTTTTCTCTGCTTTTGACCAATATCCCAACTTTAAACCATGAGCAAGAAGCAGAAGAGAGCTCTCACCATAGACAGCTTTTATGGAGAAAAAATAGAACAGTCCCCAGATCCTGACATTATGAAAACAATCCCAGATGAAGCCACAAAGGCAGACTTAAGTTGGTCTCCCTTTCAGAAGGCTTACCTGGATGATTGCATTAAGAATCTCAAAAGAGAGCTAGAAGACGAATGGGGAAATAAATTGAGATCAGGGCAACAGAAATATCAAAAACTGGAAAATAGGACTGGTGAATTGGAAAAAGAAAACAGTTCATTGAAAAACAAAATTGGTGAATTGGAAAAAATCACCAACTCACTGGAAAATAAAAATGGTGAACTGAAAAACAAAATTGGTGAATTGGAAAAAGACAACAATTCACTGAAAAACAAAATTGGTGAATTGGAAAAAGACAACAATTCACTGAAAAATAAATCTGGCAAAATGGAAAAAGGATGCATTGAATCAAGAAACTCAATTGGCCAGCTACAAAAAGAGCTAAAAAAGATAATTGAAGGAAATAATACTTTAAAAATTAAAATTGAACAAATAGAAGTAAATCATATTTTCATGTCATTTTAGCCAATCTGAGATATGTGTAGTGGTATTTCAAGGTTCTCATAATTTGCATTACTCTGATCAGTAATGATTTAGAAGACCTTTTCATATGATTAGAAATGGTTTCAATTTCTTCATCTGAAAATTGTCTTTTCATATGTTTTGACCATTAATTAATTGGAGGATGGCTTGAATTCTTATAAATTTGAGTCAATTCTCTATAAATTTTAGAAATGAGTCCTTTATCAAAACTTTTAAAGGTAAAAATGTTTTCCCAGTGTATTGCTTTTTTTTCTAATCTTGTCTGCATTAGTTTTGGTTGTACAAAACCTTTTTAATTTAATATAATTAAAATATCTATTTTGTGATCAATAATGAGCTTTAGTGCTTTGGTCACAAATTCCTTTCTCCTCCACAGATCAGAAAGTTAAACTATCATATGTACTTCGTATTTGTTTATAATATTATTATTCTTTATGTCTAGATTATTACCTCATTTCGACCTTATTTAGTATATGAAGTTAGATGTAGGTTAGTGCCCAGTTTGTGACATACTAGTTTCCAATTTTCCCAGAAGTATTTTGTCAAATAATGAGTGCTTATCCCCAAAGCTAGAGTCTTTGGTTTTGTCAAACACTAGATTTCTATAACGATTGACTATTTTGTCCTATGAACCTATTCCACTGATAATCTACTCTATTTTTTAGCCAGTACCAAATGATTTTGAAGGCTGCTGTTTTACATTATAGTAATAACAAATGTTGGAGGGGATGTGAAAAAAACAGGGACACTAATGCATTTTTTCATGGAATTGTGAATTGATCCAATTATTCTGGAGTAATATAGAACTATGCTCAAACTGTTTATACACTTTGATCCAGCAGTGTTTCTATTGGGATCATGAGATCCCAATGAGATCTTAAAAGTGGGAAAAAGACCCACATGTGCAAAAAATGTTTTTGGCAGCTGTTTTTGTAGTGACAAGAAACTGGAAACTGAGTAGATGCCCTTCAGTTGGAGAATGGCTGAATAAGTTGTGGTGTATGAATGTTATGGAAGATCATGATTCTATAAGAAATGATCGGTAGCATTATTTCAGAGAGTTCTGGAGAGACTTGCAGGAACTGATATTAAGTGAAATGAGCAGAACCAGGAGATCATTGTAGAAAGCAACAGCAAGATTGGAAGATCATTAATTCTGATGGATGTGGCTCTCTTCAACAATGAGATGAATCAGGCCAGTTCCAATGATCTTGTGATAATTAGAGCCATCTACACCCAGAAAAAGGACTGTAGTAGCTGAGTCTGGATAACAACAGAATATTTTCCACTTATTTTGCTAATATTTACTTGAATCTTTTTTCTCAGTTTTCTTTTTTGATCAAATTTTTCGTGTGTAGCAAGATAATTCTATAAATATGTATGTCTGTATTTGATTTACATATGTTTTTACCATGTTTAACATATATGGGATTAATTGCCATCTAGGGGAAGGGATGGGAGAGGAAGAGGGGCAAATTGCAATACAAGGTTTTGCATGACTTAATGTTGAAAAATTATTATTGCATATAATTTGGAAATAAAAAGCTTCAATTTAATAAAAAGAACAATAAATTACTTTTATTTTTTGTGCTTTTTGTCTTTTACTCTGTCTTCTTTCACAAATAGATTATTATAAGATATGTTTAATATGATTGTACAAGAACGTTATATCAGATTTCTTGCTGTCTTAAGGAGAAGGAAGAGAAGGGAGAAGGAAGAAAAAAAGGATCTCAAAATCTTCTAAAGGAGAATTTTGAAAATTATCTTTACATATAATTGGAAAAAGTAGAATATTATTAAAGACACAAGAGACAGACAAACAAATATATATATAAAGAGATTGTTAATTACATCATAATAAATTTTATTTCTAAAGAGAAAAAACTAATCAAAATTTTGAAAAAGTCTTAAATATTTGCATAAAGACCCTTTCTATTTGCCACATATTTTTATATTCTTTTCATATCCATCCCACATGGAATATATGCCATTGATATAATTTCTTATCTTTAGTTTGACATTATTTTTTCTCCAGTAAATTTTTTTTATATTTTTACTCATTTTTAGCCTGGAGGATCATCATTCTGCCATTTAACTTGTCATTTTTCAAGGTTTATATTATCTACAAAATTCATTTTTCTCTTTTCCCATATCATTGATAAAAATTCTCAACAGAGCAGTGTGTTTGGTAAATGGTGATGGTTTAGTACTTAGCATCCAGAGACAGTAAAATGCTATGTCACAATTTATGAAAGAAAATGGTAATGGCCCCTCTCTCCCAAATGATTTTTCCATTATCTAAACATTGTGCCTCTCCTCCTGTTTGGGATCTACCTGTCATTTCAATGTTATAGAGAGTTGGAAGGTGAGAAAGCCTCCATATCAATGTAGACAAGCCTTTTCTCTGAAATTTTTGGTGTTAAATTTTTTCTCAGGAACTTAGAGAGAATGAGGCTTATTCAGGTCAACCAAATAATATATGTCAGAAGGGATACTTGAACAGGTCTTCACTATTTATCTACAACCTGCCTATTATACCTTGTTGGTAGATATTGTATGCATATTTATGCCTTGTATTCTATTGCTATCCAGTGATATATACAAAGAGACATTGAACAACTACTAAGCCATGGGACTAGAAGGATTTATAACAACCATGCTTTCAAATATATTCCTGTTCAGTTTCCTTTGAAATATTTTTTCTGAGTATCTAGAGTTACATATTGATTAAAAAAAAAACAATGCAAGTTTATATTTATTAATTTATACCTATTTAGTGGTTTTAATGATCAAGGTGGGAATTCCCTTTGAAACTTGCTAGTTGATATGTGATCAGTGATTCCTGATATTTTCTATAGCTTGAAGTCACTTCAAACTTGGATACCAGAAACAGTATCTGCCATGGGGTGAGCTTATGTGGGGAGTTTTTGGCAAATGGCAGACACCACCTCTAGAATCCCAGTTGAATACTAGGTAAACTGTTAGACCCTCACTGCCTCTAACAATACCAGGTACACACCATCTAACCCATTCACCCAGTACCAAACTAGAAAATTATTATGGTGACAGGGAAGATGAAGACATAAAATAAGAAGAGGACAACAATGTCAAAACACCTATATGAAAACCTCCAAAGATGAACTGGAAGTAGTCTCCCTCTAAGAACTCATGGAAGAGTTCAATAAGAAACATAATACTTATATAAGATAAGTAGAATAAATATTGGGAAACAAAATAAGAATTATGCAAGAAATTTATGAAAAAAGAATGAGCAGGAGGCGGACCCAGGATGGCGAACTGCAGACAGCGTTCTCTGTGAGCTCCTGAGACCTTCCCTCAGACCTGGACAAATTGAGCCTCTGAACTGGTTTTGGAGTGAGGGCTCCACCAAACACTTGGACTACAATGCACTTCTATCAACAATCTATTTTGAAAAAAACTTCGGAAAAGATTAGCTTCAGGGGAAATCTGCCACTGGTCGTGATCAGACGCCAGCTGGGCGGAAGTTAGGGCTGCTATAGAAGGGCGGATTTTAGGCACCCAAGAAGCCCCTGGGAGAAGCCTGGGCCACTTTGCTCTGCTTGTCGGTAGGTGCTTTGTCAGATCTGCCTTTGGTAAAAGGTGGATTGAGAGCAGCTGAAAACGTAGTCCTAGTGCAGATCTAGCCTGAGCCAGCCTCAGACTGGAAGTCAACTTGGCAAACTGCCCCAGGGCAAATACAAACTACTGCAATATTCCCTGCTGGTGACTGATACCTCAACTCAAAAGCATGAGTAAGAAGCAGAAGAGAGCTCTCACCATAGACAGCTTTTATGGAGAAAAAATAGAAAAGTCCCCAGATCCTGAGATTCTGAAAACAACCCCAAATGAAGCCACAAAGGCGGATTAAGTTGGTCTCCCTTCCAGAAGGCTTACCTGGAAGATTGCATAAAGAATCTCAAAAGAGAGCTAGAAGAAGAATGGGGAAATAAATTGAGATCAGTGAAACAGAAATATCAAAAACTGGAAAATAGGACTGGTGAATTGGAAAAAAGAAAACAATTCACTGAAAAACAAAATTGGTGAATTGGAAAAAAATCACCAATACACTGGAAATTAAAAATGGTGAATTGGAAAAAGACAACAATTAACTGAAAAATAAAACTGGCAAAATAGAAAAAGAATGCATTGAATCAAGAAATTCAACTGGCCAGCTACAAAAGGAGCTGAAAAAGATAACTGAAGGAAATAAAACTTTAAAAATTAAAATTGAACAAATAGAAGTAAATGACTCAATAAGACTTCAAGAATCAGTCAAACAAAAACAAAAAAATGAAAAAATAGAAGAAAATATGAAATATCTCCTAGGAAAAACAACTGACTTGGAAAACAGATCCAGGAGAGACAATCTAAGGATTATTGGACTCCCTGAAAGCCACGATGAAAAAAAGAATCTGGATGCTATCTTACAGGAAATCATGAAAGAGAATTGCCCTGATGCTTTAGAATCAGAAAGCAAAATTGGCATTGAAAGAATTCACTGATAACCTCTTGAAAGAGACCCCAAAATTAAAACCCCAAGGAATATCGTGGCCAAATTTCAGGACTATCCTACCAAGGAAAGGATATTGCAAGCGGCTAGAAAGAAACAGTTCAAATACTGAGGAACTGTAATTAGAATTACACAAGATCTGTCAGCTTCCATATTCAAAGATTGAAGGGCCTGGAATCAAATATTTTGAAAGGCAAAAGAATTTGTATTACAGCCAAGAATAAGTTATCCAGCTAGAATGAGCATCATCTTCCAGGGAAGAAGATTGTCATTCAATGATACAGGAGAATTTCACCTATTTCTAATGAAAAGACCAGATTTGAACAAAAAATTTGACCTCCAAATACAGAACTCAAGAGAAACATAAAAAGGTAAAAAGGAAAACTCTTGAGAACTATATTTCTACTATAGGTATCCTTAAAGAATGGGGGTATAATTTGATTTTTCTTTGATAATAAGGGAAAAGAAATTAGAGGTGGAAGGGATACCATTTTGAAAAAGAAAAGGGGGGGAAGGAGGCAAAATAAAGTAAAAAATAAAGGAGGTAAAATAAAGCAAATTCTCATAAAGAGACATAGAAGATATAATATAATTGAGGGAAAGAAGGGAGGGCAATAAGTATTGTGTAAACTTTACTCTCATTAGATTGAACTCTAAGAGAGTATATCAGACACATTTGGCTTCAAAGAAAGGCCTGACCCTCCTTGTGGGAAGGTGGGAGGGAAAGGAGAAAAGGAAAGGGATAAACTAATAGAAGGATTAGGGGAAAAGTATAAAGGGGAGGGAGGGACTCTAAAGGGGGAGGATTATTGGTGGGAGGTGGTCATCAAAAAAGTACTGGGGAGGGGGAAAGGGAGAGAGGGAAAAGGGAAGAGAAAATTATAACTCTGGGTAAATAAGATGGCAGGGAATACAAATATAGTTATTTTAACTGTAAATGTGAATGGGATGAACTCTCCCATAAAATGGAAGCGAGTAGCAGACTGGATTAAAAGGCTGAATCCTACAATATGTTGTTTACAAGAAACACATCTAAAACATCGAGATACATACCGAGTGAAGGGAAAGGGCTGGAGCAGAATCTTCTATGCTTCAGGTGAACAAAGAAAGGCAGGGGTAGCAATCCTTATCTTGGATCAAGTAAAAACAAAAATAGATCTAATTAAAAGAGAAACTATATTTTACTAAAGGGTACCATAGACAATGAAGTGGTATCAATACTAAACATATATGCACCTAGTGTTATAGCATCCAAATTCCTAGAGGAGAAACTAACAGAGATGTAAGGAGAAATAGACAGTAATACTATACTACTAAGGGATCTCAATCTTGCTCTCTCAGAATTAGATAAATCAAATCACAAAATCAATAAGAAAGTAGTTAAGGAGGTAAACAAAAGGCTAGAAAAGTTAGATATGATAGATCTCTGGAGGAAATTGAATGGGGATAGAAGGGAGTATACTTTTTTCTCAGGGGTTCATGGAACTTATACAAAAATTGATCATGTGTTAGGGCATAAAAACCTCAAAATCAATTGCAGAAGCGCAGAAATAGTGAATGCATCCTTCTCAGATCATGATGCAATAAAACTCACATGTAATATAAGGCCAGGAGAAAATAGACCACAAGTTAATTGTAAATTAAATAACCTAATCCTGAAGAATGAATGGGTGAAAGTACAAATGATAGACACAATCAATATTTTCATGCAGGAGAATGACAATAATAAGACGACATACCAAAATTTGTGGGACATGGCTAAAGTGGTTACAAGGGGTAATTTTAGATCTCTAGATGCTTACTTGTATAAAACAGAGAAAGAGAAGATCAATGAACAGGGTTTACAATAAAAAAATGTAGAAAAAAGACTAAATTAAAAACCCTCAATTAAATACCAAATTGGAAATTCTGAAAATTAAAGGGGAGATCAATAAAATTGAAATTAAGAAAACTATTGAATTAATAAATAAAACTAAGAGTTGTTTTATGAAAAAAAACAACAAAATAGATAAGCCTTTAGTTAATTTGATTAGAAAAATGAAAGAGGAAAATCTCAAAAAATAAGGAAGAACTTTCCTCCAAAGAAGAGGAAATTACAGTCATAATTAGGAGTTGCTTTGCCCAACTTTATGCCAATAAATTTGATGATGTAAATGAAATTGAGGAAAATCTACAAAAATATAGATTGCCAAGATTAACAGAAGAGGAAATAAATTAAATACACCTATTTTTGGAAAAAAAGGAATAGAACAAACTATTAATCAACTCCCTAAGAAAAAATCTCCAGGGTCAGATGGATTTACATGTGAATTTTACCAAACATTGAAAGAACAATTAATCCCAATACTATATAAAGTATTTGAAAAAATAGGGAAAGAAGGTGTACTACCAGATTCCTTCTATGACACAGATATGGTTCTGATAGCTAAACCAGGTAGGGAGAAAACTGAGAAAGAAAATTATAGACCCATTTCCCTAATGAATATTGATGCAAAAATTTTAAATAAGATTCTAGCAATGAGATTACAGAAAGTCATCCCCAGGATAATACACCATGACCAAGTAGGATTTATACGAGGAATGCAGGGCTGGTTCAATGGAAAACTATTAGCAGAATCTATTATATTAATAACCAAATTAATAAAAACCATATGATTATCTCAATAGATGCAGAAAAAGCCTTTGATAAAATCCAACACCCATTCCTATTAAAAAAAAACTGGAGAGTATAGGAATAAATGGGCTTTTCCTTAAAATGATTAGCAGTATCTACTTAAAACCTTCAGCAAGCATCATATGTAATGGGGACAATCTAGAACCATTCCCAATAAGATCAGGAGTGAAACAAGGCTGACCACTGACACCATTATTATTTAATATAGTCTTAGAAATCTTAGCTTTGGCAGTAAGAGAAGAAAAAGAGACTAAAGGAATTAGAGTAGGTAATGAGGAAACCAAACTATCACTCTTTGCAAATGACATGATGATATACATAGAGAACCCTAAAGACTCAACTAAAAAACTACTGGAAACAATTCACAACTTTAGCAAAGTTTCAGGATACAAAATAAATCCACATAAATCATCAGCATTTTTATATATTACCAACAAAGTGCAGTAGCAAGAGATAGAAACAGAAATCCCATTCAGAATACCTGTTGATAGTATAAAATATTTGGGAATCTATCTGCTGAGGGAAAGTAAGGAAGTCTAGGAACTAAACTACAAAACACTTTCCACACAAATAAAGTCAGACCTAGTCAATTGGAAAAACTTAAAATGCTCATGGGTAGGCCGAGTGAATATAATAAAAATGACAATACCACCCAAAATAATTTACTTATTTCGTGTCATACCAATCAAACTCCCAAGAAACTATCTTACAGATCTAGAAAAAATAGTAGCAAAATTCATTTGGAAGAACAAAAGGTCAAGCGTTTCAAGAGAATTAATGAAAAAAAAAAGTCTGATGATGGTGGACTTGCTGTACCAGATCTAAAAATATATTACAAAGCAGTGGTCATCAAAACCATTTGGAAATGGCTAAGACATAGAGCAGTCGATCAGTGGAATAGGATAGAATCACAAGAAAACTAGGCAATAATCTTAACAATTTAGTTTTTGATAAACCCAAAGATCCTAGTTTCTGGGATAAGTATTCACTATTTGACAAAAACTGCTGGGAAAACTGGAAACTAGTGTGGAAGAAATTAGGGCTTGACCCACATCTAACACCACATACCAAAATAACATCTAAATGGGTTCATGATCTGGATATAAAGAGTGATACTATAAGTAAATTAGAGGAACGTAATATAGTTTACCTCTCAGACCTATGGAGATGGAATAAATTTATGTCCAAAGAAGCACTGGATCTCCTAATTGAAAACCAGATAGATAACTTTGACTATATTAAGTTAAATTTTTTTTTTTTGCACAAACAAAACCAATGCAGTCAAGATTAGGAGGGAAACAATAAATTGGGAAATCATCTTTACATTTAAGGGTTCTGGTAAAGGTCTCATCTCTAAAATAAATAGAGAATTGTCTCATATTTATAAAAATTCAAGCCATTCTCCAATCGATAAATGGTCAAAAGATATGAACAGAAAATTTTCAGAGGATGAAATTAAAACTATTTGTAGTCATATTAAAAGGTGCTCCAAATCAGTATTTATCAGGGAAATGTAAATTAAGACAATCCTGAGGTACCACTACACACCTGTCAGATTGGCTAAAATCACAGGAAAAGTTAATGATGAATGTTGGAGGGGATGTGGGAAGGATGGAACACTGAATCATTGTTGGTGGAGCTGTGAATGGATCCAGCCATTCTGGAGAGCAATTTGGAATGATGCTCAAAAAGTTATCAAACTGTGCATACCCTTTGACCCAGCAGCATTTCTATTGGGCTTATATCCCAAAGAATTCATAAAGGAAGGAAGGGGCCCCACATGTGCAAGAATGTTTGTGGCAGCCCTTTTTGTAGTGTCTAGAAACTGGAAACTGAATAGATGGCCTTCAATTGGAGAATGGCTGAACAAATTATGGTATATGAATATTATGGAATATTATTGTTCTGTAAGAAATGACCAGCATGACGATTTCAGAGAGGCCTGGAGAGACTTGCATGAACTGATGCTGAGTGAATTGAGCAGAACCAGGAGATCATTATACACGGCAACAACAATACTATATGATGATCAATTCTGATGGACATAGCTGTCTTCAACAATGAAATGTTTCAAACCACTTCCAATTGTTCAGTGAAGAAAGCCATATACACCCAGAGAGAGGGATGTGAAATGTGGACCACAACATAGCATTCTCATACTTTTGATTGATGTTTGCTTACATTGTGTTTTCTTTATCTGATATCTCTTCTGTTTAGATATGATTTTTCTTGCACAACAATGATAGGTTTGGAAATATGTATACATATATTCGATTTGCCAAATATTTTAACATAATTAATATGTAGTGGATATCCTGCCATCTAGGGGAGGGGTGGGGAGTTGGGGGGGAAATGTGTAATAGAAAGCTATGTAAGGGTTTATGTTGAAAAATTACCCATACATATGTTTTGCAAATAAAATAAAATTTTAAAAAAAGAATCAGCTACTTAAAAAATTTCTGAAAAAATAGAATTGACCAAATGGAAAAAGGACATTCAAAAATGCACTGAAGAAAATATTTTAAGAGTATAATTGGCCAAATAGGAAATAAAGAAGAAAAACAAATTGAGGATAATAAAATTTTAAAAGTTAGAATTGGGCAAACAAAGGTAATGACTCTGATAAATCTATAAGTAGTCAAGTATTTTTTTTAAATAGAAGAAAATGTAAAATACCTCACGTCAAATACAACCTACTTGGAATATAGATACAGAAGAGACAATAGCATAATTACTGGGTTGCCTGAAAACCATATTCAAAATGGTTTTCCAATAATTTCCAAGAAGTGATCAAGAAAAACTGCCCTGACTTCCTGGAACAAGAGGGCAAAATAGGCTTTGGAATAATCATGATGAAAGAAGACCTATAGCAATGTAGTATTTGATAAATCCCCGGTCTCTAAGTTTTGGAACAAGAACTCACTATTTGACAAAAATTGCTGGGAAAACTGGAAAATAATATCAGAAAATTGGCATAGACCTACATCTCACAACCCATACCAAAATAAGGTCAAAATGAGTACATGATTTGGGCATAAATATGATAATATACAAATTAAGAGAATAAGGGATATTTTGGGAAAACTGGGACACTAATGCATTGTTGGTGGAGTTTTGAAATGATCCAACCATTCTAGAGAGCAATCTGGAGCTATGCCCAAAGGATTATAAAATTGTGCTTACCCTTTGACCCAGCAGTGCCATTGTTGAGTCTGGGTTCCAAGGAAATCACAAAGGAAGAAAAAAGACCCATCTGTGAAAAATGTTTCTAGCAGTTCTTTTTCTGGTAGCCAAGAATTAAGAAAAAAAAAAAAACTATTAGATGCCCATCAATTGGGAAATGGCTGAAGAAGTTCTATACTATTTATAGAACCGGAATCGGATATTACTGTTGTATAAAAAAATGATGAATAAGCTGATTATAGGAAGGCTTTGACAGATTTACATGAACTGATACTAAGTGAAACAAGTACATTGTACACTATAATAGCAAGAATGAGAGATATCAACTATAAATGGCTTGGTTCTTCTCAGTATTTCAGTGATCTGAAGCAATTCCAATAGACTTTGGATAGAAAATGCCTCCTGCATCCAGAAAAAAAATTTCTAAGGAGACACAATATAAATCAATACATGCTTTGTTCATCTTCTTTTCTGTTTTTTTTAATCTCTCCCATAGTTTTTCCATTTTGCTCTGAATTTTCTGTACCAACATGATTCATAAAGCAATGTGTATTAAAAATAATTTAATTTGCTACAAAAACCACAATTATACACATTCTTTCAATTTGGATACTTTTATTTTTGAGGTGTCATATTTTTCCACATATTTTTTTCATTTTTACTAAGGTATTTATTTTCTATTTTCTCCTTTATTTTCATTTAATTATATCTTTTCCTTTCCTACTAATATTTGATTTTTAAAATAATTTTATCTCTTCTAGGTATACACATACATTCAAACATATATATATATATTATATGAGATATATGTTGTTATAAATATATAATCATACCTACATATATAAATATATATATATATATATATTTATATATGTAGGTATATATACACATATATATATGTATATATATATATATATATCCACATATACATTTCCTTTTCGGATTTGCTTGTATCTATTTTAAATTTTGTCTTCTGAATTTGGTTCTTGCTCTTCCTTGTCACCATGTAACTTTTTAATGGGAATTTTTTTTGTTATTTTGCAAATTTTCCTCCCTTTTTCTTGATTTTATATTTTATTTTCTATTTAATTTGGGAATTTTCTCATTGTCAAGAGGAGTTTGTGGCTTCAGGCTGAACTTTTATAGAATTTTGAAAATTTTTAGTATTTTCAAGTTTTTATGGTCTATTAAGACGTGTCATCACTGCTCTCCTGGTCTGTACTCTGATCTTTATACAAAAAACAGTCCCTAAATTCTTTGGATTGCAACAATACTACTCTTCAGGGCCCTAACTCCCATGGGGCAGGATAATTTACTGCTCCTCAGGGTCCCTCATCTCTTATAATAAAAAGCAATTCTCTCCCTCAGGGGCCCAGTTCCTCTTGATTGAAAGTGCTTATCTCTTCTCTTGAAGAGTAACACAAAAGTGGGTACAATATTTATTTCTGTATCCAGGTCCAGCATGGTAATCCCCTCTTTCTGATGCATTTTTATATCCTGTGTCAACTCTGGAAACAAATAACCAGTCAGAGAGTAACTGTTACTCTGAAAATATTAAAGATCTATCATACTAGTAATTAATTCTGAAATAACAAAACGAAACCGTTTTCTAAGTAAATAGTTTTCTGAAATAAACAGCTTTCTCTGCTTCATTGGAGGAGGGTAACTTGACACATTTGCTGGGATCTCAGTGATTAAATAGTGAGTTGTAGCACTGACAGAGGGTTAGTAATAACACATGAGACAAATTTTTATCTGCCAAGGACTCCTTGAGTGGAACATGGATGGTATAGGTGTTTGAGCTCAGAGTATATCTGATGTTGATGTGAAATGATCCTGGGATTTTGCTGAGGTAGAGTTCATCCAGAGGATGAGCAGAAAGGTTTGCTGTATTGCCAAGCTTAAGGTACAGTTTGATTCTTGGGTCTCAGTTCTGGAAAAAATTAATGTCTCCTAATATTACCTGGATACCTGTTACCATCTTTGGCTTGAGAGTTCTCATAGGTACTACAGCTTCTGTTGTCTTGTCACTTAGTCTTGTCAATCGTGTTTAATCCACCTGGGCTTTGGACCAATCTCTCTCTCCCTGCCACTATTCTTTTTATGACTTCCTAAGTTTTCTTGGCCTGGAATAATTTTTCACCCTGATCTTTTGTTGGTTCTGCCACTCCAGAATTTGTTTTGAAGAATTAATATAAAGATGGTTAAAGATAGATGTTGGGGGAATTTAGTTGACTGCTCTCTCTACTCTTTTATCATGCCTCTGCTTTTTGTAGTTTACTTTGATTTATTTTTATGAAATCTTTCAATTCTTCTCCTTTTTTCATTAATCATATGAGAAAAGACTTATTCTTGGAAATCGGATGCTATAGTATATATATTTTAAGATGAGACCTTTATCAGATAAACTTACTGAAAATATTTCCCCCCAAGTTATCCTTTAAATCATGCTGGGTATTGGGATTTTTCTCCAAAAAATGTTTCATGACTCTTGACCCTACCTCTAGAATGCTTTCCCTATCATTAAAACAGAGGTTCTTAATTTTTAGCTTTTGAATTTTTTTTTGGTGAGGCAATTGGGGTTAAGTGACATGTCCAGGATATCTGAATATTTGAAATATGTTGATAATTATATATTTTGTGTTTTCACAGTATTCTGAGGAGGAATCCATTTAGTTCCTCGACATTATTTCCAATTTTAAGCCATTGTTTATTGTCCCAATATGGAAATAGCATAGGGATTTAGAAGATCCTCAATTTGGTTTTTAATCTTTGTTTAGCAGCTACACCATTCATAATATAACTAGTTATTACATGGCTTTTAATTGTTAAACAGAAGTGAACAGTTTTTTTTAAATACTAATTCCTTGTGAGAAGGGAAATTACAACTGATTTTGATGAAGTTAGTGTCTCTCTCTTTCCCAATTTACTATGTTGAGGAACTGAGGATCATTTTTTAAAAAGCATTTACTTTGTGCAAAGTAGATGATATACTGTATGTATGGATTAACATAGACAAATAAGACAACATCTATTCAGAAAGAGATCATTTTCACTGGAGAAAACTACATATTAAGGAGGCTTCAGCTTTAAGTTAAATGGAATAATTCCAAAGGGCTTATAGTATAATCAGATGATGAAGCCTTTTCTTTGATGCCATTTTCTATTTTAAAATAATATCAGTTTCGATGCTGAGTGAAATGAGCAGAACCAGGAGATCATTATACACGGCAACAACAGTACTATATGACGATCAATTCTGATGGACATGGCTCTCTTCAACAATGAAATGTTTCAAACCTCCTCCAACTGTTCACTGAAGAAAGCCATATACACCCAGAGAGAGGGATGTGAAATGTAGACCACAACATAACATTCTCATACTCCTTGATTGATGTTTGCTTACATTGTGTTTCCTTTATCTGATATATCGTTTGTGTAGACAAGATTTTTCTTGCACAACAATGACAAGTTTGGAAATATGTATACATATATTCGATTTGCCAATATTTTAACATAATTAACATGTAGTGGATATCCTGCCATCTAGGGGAGGGGTGGGGAGTTGGGGGAAAAATTTGTAACAGAAAGCTATGTAAGGGTTATTGTTGAAGAATTACCCACACATATGTTATGCAAATAAAATTAAAAAAAATTTAAAAAAATTAAAAAAATAAATAAATAATATCAGTTTCAAATATTAAGTATTTGACAGGGCTGAGAAATTTAACTGAAAGAAAGTTCTCTTCTGAGTCTTCAATATTAGAGTATTTGTAGGAACAGTTTCCAAGCTACATATTCAAAAGGAGTTACTTAAGAATAATAGCTGTGAGTACCCTGCTACAAGCATTGCTATATCCAATTGGTTTGGAGACCTGGGATATCTCCCTTGAAGTCTGAGACAATTGTAAAGATGGAAGTGGTTTGACTTTCCTTGAACATAGTTTTTCCTGACTAGGAGAAAGGTTTTCCTGCTTCAGCAAATGAATCAAGGAAAATTGCTTAATCTTCCTTCAAGAGTGAATTTATAGTTTGTCTTTTCTGTGCCTTCTTAAGTTTGGAAATCTGAGGTGTTAACAACCAACAAGACAGAGTAAAGTGAATATTTATAAAAGGGTAGTTAAAACAAACATGTATATACACACATACATACAGGTGTGTTTCTTGTCACTAAGTCTAGCTGAGTTATATTAGCAGATATTAAGCTTAATGGTTGAATGCTCTATCGGCTCTAAAATCCAGTGGGTAAAATATAGCTCATAATTCAAGCTGTTATTTATTGACTAGTCATGAAACACCTGTATATATGTCTTCTTCTTTCCCAAGTGATAAGTGGTTGACCTCACTTGACACATACAAGACTCATTCATCAGGATTCAAGTAATTAAGCTAATTATTTCAAAAATGGCCCATATTTAATGCAACATGAGTTCCAGGTGCATTCCTACTAATGAGGGATCAAATGTTCTCTTCTGATGTTAGGGTTGAGTGAACTCCCTTTAGAGTACAAAAAAATTGTGTCTGTGGAAGGATACCTCTTCTACACCAACTAATGAAATGCACTTGGGGTTTCTATTAATTTTGATACTGTCAATAACTATCATACACTTATCTCTTGAATCAAGGATTATAATGGTTACTTTTCCCTGTCTCCCAATGGTATAAGTAAAGATAACTCTAGTTGGGAAATTTCATGAGAAGACACACACGTCTCTGCATTTAGAAATTTGATTCATTCAGCTAACAGATGCTTAATGCATATAGATGTCTTCATCAGTAATGGAGAGACATGCACTACATATTTGAACAACTAGGAAAAACATAAGAAGGTCAAATGAAAATAATTGAGAGGTCAAAAAACAGTCTTCTAGTAAAATGCTCAAAGGGGAAAGAAATTCCTCATTGTGTTAAGAAAAAAAATTAACTAATTTAAAGAGAAGTTAGAGTATAAGGTAAGGAAAATTTACTTATTTTAATCCCTCTGAAAATTTCTATTATGAACATTTTTATTATGAAGCCAGTTAGCATTACTTTGTTGGCAATGGAGAAATGTTCTTGATATGAGAAAGACTTAGAAGGAGGAACTTTATACTATAATCTAGGAAAAAACAAAAACATAGATATATGCCAAATTTATTTGCAATCAATAAAGTTCCTTTAGATTGATTTTTTTTAAATGTAACTGAAAATCCTTTGGCACTGTTACACTCATCTTCTGAGTTATCAATAAAGAAAATCAGATTTTTTTCTTTTGGCATGGCATTTATATTTCTTGCCCTACTTGCATTTAAGAATAGGGAATGCCTCATTTGGGAAGAGTGAAAGTTTCTCTTATGCAAATCATTTGTCAGTTTGTAGGATAGCAGAGAGAATTTCCAGGATATTAAACATGATGAGCCACACTGAATAAAGTCAGTTTGAAAATAAAACTATTTATCCAGGCTTAGGAACATCCCATGATACTAATTTTTAGTAAAGGGCTGAGACAATAATGAAAGAACATGGATCAGGATATATTAAAACATGTAACTTTGTCCTGTCTTGAGCACAGTGGGATCTTTTGTTTGAAGCTATCATTTAGTACATAACGATCTTCAAACTCAGTTTTATTATTTACTCAGAAGAGGAAGGGGATTTGAATGAAACCTTATCTGAAGATAACATTGTCATTTGGTTCACTGGGTCCTATTGCAAAAAAAGAGATGCATTGCTAATTTGATTAAATATAAAATATTCTGGCATCTTTTTTTCCGTGAGTGAGGGTTAAAATCATCTTGGAAATTGACATGACCCCATGTACCTAAATTAGTTTCTTTCAAAATTTGGAAAAAAGAATAGAGATGAGTTAGTTTCTAAAGTCCTGAGATATTTTGATCATGTTGGTTTTAAAGATTCTCAATGCTTTCTACAAAGAGATAACACCAAATTATAAAATAGTTTCAAATTCACATAATGACAATTACATTCAACTCTGTGGACTATCCTCTTTTTTGTGGCATGAACATATAGTTTAATTGGAGACAAGATAGAAATACTATGTTTCCTGAAGGAGAAAGAAACAACAATAAATTGTTTGAAAGGCATAAAGAAGCACATTAACTTTTCTAATAGATAATGGAATTAGTAGAAATCTCTCTGAGTTTCTTTTTCTATTATTCCTCTATAAAAACACAAGATACATATTTTGGCATTCCAATATTTATTAATTTTATACAATCCTTTTTATAGGGTAATAAAGAAATTCCTCCACCCTCCCACTGGACAGAAACCAGCTCAAAAGTCAAAGACTTTGCTACTTGCAAATATGTATATTAAACGATAAATGTTGGGCCAGGCAAATGGAAAACAATGAGTTTGCCTTTTTTATTTTTATTTTTTCTCAACTTCATTTCTGTGCCAAATGAACAAAGTAAACTTTGAGGATTGGAGGAAACATAAAGCAACCCAATAAAGTTTTAAATGAGAGTTAGAAGAAATTTCATCATTATGTGAGTTGGTTTTCTTGAAAGCAAGACTTTAAATTAGTACACAAGCAATTAAACACTAGAATTAATCTTAACTTTGGACACTTTTACATCTCCTGACTATATTAAATATGTGATGATTTTATAGGATTAGCATTTGATTTATTTATTAAAACTTCCAAATTGCATGTGAAGGGGTTGTTATAATCATCATCCATGTGAACAAAGAAAACTAGCTTATCCCCTCTTGTATTACTACAATGACAGTTGAATGTAGGAAAATTATAGTTTAAAAAAACTCAAGTAAAAGTTTTTTAAAGTTGGGGTAAGGAGAAAACAATGAAAATGCAGATTCATGTTACTAGACTTGATTCAGAAATCAGAAATTAAAAAAAAAGAATGAAAACAATGACAGCAAACAAAAAGCAATTTCAATAAAAGAGAAGGTATGAAACACAGTTTATAAAATTGAAAACAGAAATATAGAAAAGTGGTTAGTTGTTAAAGCCAATTGAAAAATTACTAGAGATCATAATCACAAGGCTAAGATAAGTAAATATAGTCATAAGAACAGGAATTGGGGTTGGGTTGAAGAGTATCATGGTCAGGGTTGAAAAGTATCATGACCAGAAGAGAGAGTATTTCACTCAATCTGGTAGAGTTTCTTCCTCAACTTGGTGCAATATGTATATTTAAATCTTACTTAATTTCTTTAGAAGTATTTACAATCATCAAGTATTGAAGTAATGATTCAATCAAAAGATAGACATGTTGATGATCATACAAAGCCCAAGTTCTAATGATCAAACCTATTACATTGGGAAGATCAAATACCAAAGCTGAAGCACAAATGCTTTCTTCACACATTGAGAAGAAAGGACTCATTAAAAAAGACCTGAAGATTGATGACAAAAGCAAAATAAGTTGACAGAGGATGAAATGGATAGCTAATGGCTTGGAAACAATAGACATGAACTTGGTCAAACATGAGGGGATAGTGGAGGAGAGAAGGGCCTGGCATGTTTTGATTCGTTGGGTCATGACTGAAATCCTGAACAATAACAATCTTTATAGTTCTAAATTGGCTTGGATTTTTACCTTTCCTAAAATGACAACCAGATCAGGAAGCACTGTTTTTATACTTCAAAGAAAATGCTATTTTAACATAATATTTCTTATTTATTGCCGTTTAAATATTATCAGATTTCATATTTGAACATATTAAAATAATATTTTATTTTTCTCAATTTCATGTAAAAACTATTTTAATACTTATTTTAAAAAATGAATTTCAAATCCTCTTTGAACTTCTCTCTCCATCCCTGGGACAGCAACAATTCGATACAGAGATTATAGATTTCTAATCATGCAAAATAATTTAATATATTTAATTATATATGTATATATATGTTTGAAAAATCTAAAAGTCTTTAATTTTGTATTTATAAAAATATTGAAGTATATGTTTGGCCTTAATCTATGATAATCTTTGCACTGATGTTACTGAATATCAATATGTATGTTAACTAAAATTAGGGAAGGATCTCATCAGATTATTTAAGCATTCTCTCACTTTTCATCCTGAAAAACAAGTATTGGAAAATAAGCCAGAATTGTCTTCAAGATGATCTATTGATTTTTAATAAGTATGAACATTGTTAGATGAAATGGCCAAAGGAAGAATGAAACTATGTGACCTTTGTATCAACTCCTATGTTTGCCTCTCTGCTTACTGGAGAAATATAATGTGGATACAGTTCACCCTACACCAGTAATAGATAAATTACCAAGTTATTCAAATAAAACTTTGCATTAAAGTAATCAAAATATATGAATTCATGTAGATGTTTAAAAATTATGTCGTTCTTTGTAGCTTATGTCCCCTCTTGCTGTTTTGTTGACACCACTTTTAAATATAGGGGGAAGAAAAGAAGATTGAGTTCCAGTTTATATTTTAGAGTCATTTTCATTACATGCACTTAAAATAATATGATCACATTTATTTAATTATGCTCAAAATTCAAACTTTATTAATTGATACAAACCTTTTTTGTAAATTATTCATAATTAGCATTGTTTTGCTCAGTTGATTTTTCTATATATAAAATATAACTATAAATCTATTTGGTGATTATGTAAAGGAGATAGTAGAAATCAATCTTTAATAATACTCATGAAAAAAATGCCCCCTTCCTCAATTACGCTCTTAAGTGATTACAGTGATTCCATTATGATATCCTAAAACAGCATAGACATCTGCCTTAATGAAGAGAATTATGAACTTGGAATCAGAAGCCCTGAGCTTGAGTCCCTCCTCAGACTCTTATGAGCTGTTTGATCATAGACAAGTAGATTAACATCTTTTCCAAATCTATGATCCTATAACCTGGAAGCTTTTTGGAAAATGCTTGTTGATATTCTTTAATAATAAAGATAACAGAATAATAGGGCAGAGGATTATGTATACAATGAAAATGAATGAAGAAGTATAAAAATGGGCTAGAATTCATACTTTTGCCTAAGGTCAAATAAAAGAAGAATTTATATTGTAACAACTTGAGGATCAGATGATAAATGGGAAAGTAGATAAAAGAAAAATGGTTCAATGAAGTCTTGAAATTTATAATTAGGAAAGCAGGGTAGTAATGTATGCCAAGAAAACACCCTAATTATCAATGTCCCATAAGAGGATAATGATTTCTCTCTACTTTGAAGTTACATGAGAAGTGATTAATATTGAACCATGTCTTGACCTTAAACTTTGTTTTAAACAAGTCTAACATATTGTATGAACTGAGATATTTGTGTTGAAAGAAAGATAAATCAAAAGATCTAGAATGAAACAATTTTTTTGGTAGGGCTCTAATAGTCTGTTTCTGAGACAAAGTTTCCTTTTTAGCTACATGATATTTTCTTTCTTTGTTTTGTGTATCCATGAGGAAGTCAGTCCCATAAGACTATTCTAGAATGACTATACTATGGTGACTTCAGCTTATAAATTCATGATTTTGCCCTTGGCAACAAAGTTAGGTGTTAGGTTGTCATTGGAAGCTCTGTGTAGGGATTTTGAAATACATAGGTTAAAAAGAGAGCCCGAAAAAGCATCAACATCTGGCTTACATTGCCCATATCAAATCATACCACATTCCTAACCATCATCAATTTCACCAGAAGTTGTGGCTTAAACTTTCATTATTGCAAGTGCTACTTTCCTAAATTCTTAGTATCACAATCAGATTCTATGGGCTATAATAACAAGAAAATGGCTTTATTTATTTAAGTGGACTGGGTTTGACTTGGGAACTTCAGAACTACTTCCTTGGGCTCATTTTTTTTTCTTCAACCAACACTTACTTTGGAAATACCAAAATGAGATTTCTGTCTTTGTGTACTTTAAGAAAGTAAGGAAATTTCTGGCCCTATACAGCACAAAAGTTTAACAAAATACTTAATATAGCAAACGTTTTATTTCAAATAATCAAAGAAGGCAAAAAGATTCACAACTAAATTCATAAAATCAAGATAATTATCTTTCCCTATTTGATTAGAGACTATTCCTCTTATGGTCCAATATAATATTTAAGCTAAGGATTTCTTCCCACTCCCCTCAAGGAAAAAAAAAAGGAAGTCAGTATTACTTGTCAGTCAAAGAACTTAATTTGAAGTGAGCCATACTTCCTTGGCAATATCAAACACACAATAATACTGAATCAGGTTCATGTAAACTATTAAAAAAACAGAGTTTTTATTTTCTTTCCAACAAGACATGGAAAATTCACATTAATATTAAGGTCAGTGAAAGGGAAGATGTTGATTTTATGTTTCATATTATGATTATATTCCATGATGTATCTAAATTTCAGTTAGATAATAAAAAATAAGTATTTCTTTTTCATTATTATTTTTCAGCATTTTATTTTTACTCCAGTTGCTTGTAAAATGATTTTTAACATTGGTTTTCAAAATTCTGAGTTACAAATTCTCTACTTTACTTTTTCCTTACTCTTCCTCCACAATGAGAAGGTAAATAAAATACTTCAATATAGATTATACATGTGTAGTAATCCAAAACATTTCTATTTTAGTCATGTGAAAGAAAACATGAACCAAACAAATGTAGATCAAAAAATAAAATGCAATTTAAAGTATGCTTCAGTCTGTTCCATCTGAACCATCAGTTCTTTCTCTGAGAATGGAGAGCATTTTTCATTATAAGTCCTTCAGAGTTGTCTTGAATCAGTTTTGCTAAAAATAGTTGTCATTCATAGTTGATCATCCTACATTATTGTTGTGACTTTATATACATTACATTTACCTTTACATCAGCAGAAGAAAATCTTTCCAGATTTTTCTAAGAGCATATTGCTCATTTCCTACAGCACAGTAGAATTCCTTCATTATCAAATACTGCTCTTTGTTCAGTCATGCCTGAATTGATGGACATCTCCCTCAAAAGGGCTGCTATTAATATATTTTGCATAGGTAGGTTCTTTTATTTTATTTTCTTGTCTCTTTTGGGATATAGACCTAGTAGTGACATTGCTAGGTCAAAGGATATGCATGGTTTGGGACATAGTACCAAACTGCTGTACAGAATAGTGGCATCTTCACAATTCCACCAATAAAACATTGATGTCTCATTTGTCATTTTTCTTTTCTGTCCTGTTAGCCAATCTACAATGTATGCTTTATTATCTCAGAATTGTTTTAATTTGCATTTATACAATCAGTAGTGAGTAAGAGAATTTTTAATATTCTTATAGATAGATTTTATTGCTTCATTTGAATCGGTTCTCTATATATTTGAGAAATGAGGCTTTTATCACAGAAACTTGCTTCATTTTTCACAATTACAATAACCATTTTCCTTCATTTTTGCTACTGATATTTATTCCATTTTTTCTCTCTTTTCACCCTCTTCCTCCTCAAAATTAATTTTTGTTCTTTTTAACTCTTTTATCCATATCTTCCCTCTTTCTATCACCCATCCTCCTTCTCTTCTCCCATTTCCATCCTACTTTTCTGTAAGGTAATATAGATTTCTACACCCAAATGAATATGCTCTTTGAACTAATTCTGGTGAGAGTAATTTTACTCACTTTCCATCATCTAAAAGAATTCAATTTTACTGGAAAAGCTTCCTTTCCTCTTTTTGTGGCATAATTTATCCCATTCTACCTTTTTCTTTCCCTTTCTCACAATACATTCCTCTCTTACCCCATAATTATATATATATATATATATATATATTTATATTTTATATATCATCCTTTCACATTCAAGCTACACCTCTGCTATATATATATATATATATTATATATATATACACCTTTTAATTGCCTTAATAATTTGAAATTTTTATGACTTAAAAGTATCATCTTCCCACATAGGAAATTAAACAATTTAACCTTATTATGTTCTTTAAGATTTTCCTTTATTGTTTACATTTTTATCATTCTTCGGAGTTAAATATTTGCAAGTAAACTTTTCACTTAAGCTCTGTATTTGTTTACATCAAGAAATGCTTTAAAGTATTCTATTTCATTAAATTTCATGGCAGGTGATTCTTGGTTGTAATTTGAGCTCCTTTGCCCAGAAGAATATCATATTCCAAGAGCACTGATCCTTTAATATAGAAACTGGTAGATCTTGTATTATCCTGATTGTGGCTACAATAATTGTTTCTTTATGGCTGTTTGCCATATGGTCTCCTTTACCTCGGAGGTCTGGAATTTAGCTATGATATTCCGGGGAGTTTTCTTTTTGATATTTCTTTCAGGAGGTAATCAGTGGATGCTTTAAATTTCTATTCTAATCTCTGTTTTTTAGAATATCAAGTTAGTTTTCCTCGATAATTTCTTAAATTTTATATCTAGATTCTTTTTAAAATCATGGCTTTCATGTTGTAAAAAAAGTTTTTAAATTGTCTGTTCCATAAATATTGTCTAAATCAAGTGTCTCTTTTTTTTCTTTTGATTTTCTTTCCCTTTCTTTTTTTTGATTTCTCATAAAATAATTTGAGGAATTATTTTATTCAGTGAGCTTTTGCAAATTCTTTTCCATTTAACCAATTCTACTTTTGAATTTTTTTTTCTTTCAGTGAATGCTTGTAACTCTCCATTCGACCAATTTTACTTTTTAAGGCATTCTTCTCCTCACTGCTTTTACCATTTGACTTAGTCTGGTTTTTATGGTTTTATGGTATTTTTTGTGTATGTGTCATGTATATGATATTGAGTTATTTTTCATGATTCCTTTGTAAAATTCTCATTTATCTTCCCAAATTTCTCTCTACCACTCTTATTTGACTTTTAAAATACTTTTTAAGCTTTGCCAAATTAATATTTTCTAGGAAGCTTTGGATGTAGCAGATTAAACTTTGTTATCTCCTTTTGAGTGTGTGTTTTGGTTTTCCTTGTCCCTATATGAATGTTTTAAAGTCAGATTTTTTTTCCATATTGTTTACTCATTCCCCCAAGCTTTACCTGACATTTAACTCTTTGGTAAAGTAGAACTCTCCTTCCACTATGAAATACATACTGTCCCACACTTTGGGGGTTTCGGGAAGCTGTTGTCAATGATACTTCTAGGGATCTGTAACATTTCAGTTCTTCCAAGGTAGTATGATATGGGAAGAAGCATGTTCACTATTCTCCTTGCCTGTGCTCTGGTCTTTAAACAAACAAAATAACCCTTTTCAGTTCTGGAACTGTGATGAAGTTCCCTCCTTAAGTGTGGCTATTAGCTGTGGTGCCAAAGTAGTCCTCTTCATCTTGGGACCGTCTACCAGGACGATAATTTGAATCTGAGTATGAACAAAGCAAAAGAGGCCTGTCAATGCTAGCAGATAGACCCTTATAATGTCTATTTGACCAGTTGTTCTAACTCCTTGCCCTCTGTGAGCTGAGAGCTCTGGAAGCAACAGCTGCTTTTTGATTCAGATGATCATAAGGCCTATTTTTACTTTCATGGAAGTAGGTTTGTGCTACAAGGAAACACTTATAGATGAACTCCTATGTCATATCAGCACCACTGCCCCAGTTTCTCCATTGCTGTTGACCTTCATTCATCTATCTCCTGGATTGGCTTAGAAAAAAGAAGTGCTTTTTTTCTTAAGCACTTCACTTAAGCATTTGTCTATCCTTGAGCTCTCCCATTTCAGTGAACAAATGTTTTAAGTAGACAATATCCTTTGTGTTTTCCCCAGGTTTTGTCTGCCCTCCTCTCTCAATTCTTTCTTTGCTTTTTTGCTCTTTCTCTATCACTCTACCTCTGTCTCTCTGTCTCTCTCTACTGATCTCTGTCTCTGTCTCTCTGTCTCTTTCTCTGTCTCTGTCTCTGTCTCTCCCTCTGCTTCTCTCTGTCTCTCCCTCTGCTTCTCTCTCTCTCTTTCTCTCTCTCTCTCTCTCTCTCTCTCTCTCTCTCTCTCTCTCTCTCTCTCTCTCTCTCTCTCTCTTCTTTCCAAAGCCATAATGATGTAAGTAAAAGGAATGACCAAAGCTAGGAAAAAGTCATCATTGTATTAATCATTGGTAATGCTTTTTTGAGAAAAAAAATATCTGGATATGGTAAGGTAAGCTACAATTTTTCAAATATTTGTAGGTGTCAAAAATTTCACATTATGTTAAATACAAGTGCTAGAACAAACTTCTTGTTAGTAATATTTAGCTATAATAATAGCTAATATTTACATAGCAATTTAGGGTTTCTATATGCTTCTTATATTCTATCTTTGTTGATCATCACAATCTTTTGAGGTAAGTGCTTTTATTTTCCCCTTTGTTAGATGAGAAAATTGAGCATGAGAAAACTAAAGTGAATTTCTCTGTTTCATTCATCTTAATAAGTGTTCAAAGTAGAATTTGAACTCAGTTCTTCCTTACTTTAGGTCCTGAAGCTTTTTGCACTGTCCTAACAATTAAAATTCATCAGTATAACAAAAGGTTTAATTAGCAGGACAAAAACGGCCAGATGCAATAAATAAACACAACCAAAATACATTTATTATTTAAATCTAAAATCAGATTAAAATATAAAATTGCATACCTGTAGAATGTATGAAAGGAGCTTCCTGGCTCTTCTAATTTTTCTGAGGATGGGATCAAAAATTAAGCCATGAAAAGGCCCTTACAAAACTTCTAGTCCAAAACCTTATTTTATAGATGAGGAGACTGAGACTCAGAGAAATTAAATGATATATTCAATGTCTCATCCCCTAGTTTATGTCAGGCAAGATTTGAATACAGGTCTTTTTTTTAAGGCTACTTGTATTACATTGCTCTGCCTTTAGAAATGATCTCTAAGGACCCTGATAATTGTAATCTCTACCCTCATTTGCTGTGATCTTCTGATCTGTAAGGATGTAAACTGTTTTGAGTTTAGTAAGTGGATCTTAAGACCCTTATTCATGCAGGTACTTTTCCTTTCTGATCTACTGTTGTTTAGACAACTCACTGCACAGTTTTACAGGTGCTGAATAAATCATTGACATAGGCATTTTCTTCTACCCTTTCATCCTTTATGGGATGTATAATCTATTCTAATAGTAGAAAAATTGACATTCTCTTTCGTAGTACTAAATCATCCCCTTTTACTGTGGGTTTTTTTTTTGTAGTACATTGTGTGCATGAACTGATGTTATGATTTCAAGGCCCCTGAATGCATCTCACATTGTTAACTGAGAAAATCTCCTAACTTTAGAGGGATAAAAAGTAGTAGAAAGGTGGAGGAAGAAGCATTTTTTTCTTTTTCCTTTTTCTTCTAGAAGGATCATCTTTCTTATCAATGGGGCTCAACTTAACATTGCCATCAAGGACAGAGCAATTTCACAAATTCAAATCCAGTGATCTGTTTTTCAGAATGCGTAAGCATGGGTGAGTGCCACCAAATGCCATTGCTGAGGACTGCCTCCAAGTTAAAAATGAGCGTAAAAATTCCAAGCCTATCAACAAATTCAGAAAGCCTATCAACAAGAATAATGCATCTACCTTTCCCACACTGTATGAAGGGAGAGGACAAGACAAGGACACTTTTGGCCAACAAATTCTGAAGAGAGACTGAAGTGTTATGCATATAAAGCAGGTTGTGAGGTCAATATGCAGAAAATGCTGCAACATAAGTTAATGCCAGTGAATGGAACTCTCAAAACACCTTCTAAAAGTTTGTTTTTCCTGCTGCAATGCCTGCAGACAGTTATCCTGGAAACATCACTTTTTGCTGCAGAACAGTACAATGAATTTACTGTTAGGAAATATGTTTGACAGTTACGAAAGTCAATTAAAAAAGGGGAAAGGGACTATGTTATTTCTCAATCACTCTATTAAGTAATTCTAGTTTGAAGTGCATTTGCATCCAGAAACCACACAAATTTTACTTACCTTTCAAATGGTATGGAGATGAGGGGGTCTTAATTCCCCATGGTTAATAAAAATAAATAATTGATGGTTTTGCTTGCTTTAATGTTAGATTTGTCCTAATCTCATTATCTTTCTTTCTCCCCCCCCTCTTTCTCTCTCTCTCTCTTTTTGCTTTTTGCTGAGGCAATTGGAATTAAGTGACTTGTCCAGGGTCACACAGCTAGGGAACACACTATCTTTCTTATGAACTTCTTATATGCAAATTCTTTTGGGGAATAAATCGAAAGTCATAAAAATGCTCATTTAAGCATCTCACCCACTTTCCTCTAATCTTCTTTTTCCTTTTGCCACACAATATTTTTAAAATACTATAGATCATGTCATCACAAAATTGAAACTAGACTAGTATAATTACCTCATTGCATAGATGAATCATCCATGCTTTGTTAATATTTGAACCTAAGATGCTTAGCTCCAAATCCTGCACTTTCCACCTATGCTGCCTCAGATTATTATGTGGCCTATCAGAGCCTCCCACTACTGTGTTTTCTCTGATTCAGTCTTCTTCCTTGGAATTTTTCAAACTGACTTTTTCTTTCTTCTTAACTTTTTTCTGTTATTGAAAGGGATCTTCTTAATTTGCTACCTATCATTTTCATAGAATGTTATAAACTCATTCACATAAAGTTATTGATCTATGAGAAGCTTTGTTATTCTTTCTATTCCTTAACTCAGTCACGTATTTCTAATACTGGAGTTTCAGGCATCAAAAACAGCTTTAAGTGGGGAAGACATTAAAGGAGTTCCTTTCCATATTATTCAGAAAATTCTCTTAGTTAAACAATGGCTTTCTTCTTTTTTGCTGATATGGGGTTTGTTCTTAAGTCATATTCCTATATTTTTGAATTACCTTAGGGATGAAAGACTGTAGCATTTTTTTACTTTTGTTTCACTGCATAGTGCTTGATACATGATAGATAGGGATTGGGTCTGGTCATGTGGTTTTATTAAGACACAGAGTTCTCAGATAAGGCAGTTCTTTCTACCAGTATAAATCAGCACCTTCTGTACAAATTACAGCCTCAGGGAGTTAACTTAGAGAACTGAGAAGTGACTTGCCTAGAGTCTCACACCCAGTATGTGTCAAAAGTAGGACTTAGACACTGGTCTTTTTGATTTGAAACTGATTCTCTACCAATAATTTCAACAGCTACTAAAGTAGTAGATAATTATTAAATATTCACTGAAGTCAATTGAAATGCTTTTCTCTATTCTCTTTATGCTAATAAAAAATAATTGAGACCACAAAATCACTTTCTTCTAGTTCAATATTGACTTGTCTATAGATTTCTGATGGAAGATTTTTATGTCATCAAATATATCATCCTAATTTTTTAATCATATTTACCCACAAATTACATGCAAAGGAAAATTTTGAGGATTAATTTTTACAAAATTTGAAGATCCAAATTTTTCTCCCACCATGCCTCCCTAACCTTCCCTCTTCTGAAAATTTGATATAGGTTGTCCATATACTATTATGTAATACACGTTTCTATATTAATCACAGTTGCGAAAGAAGAAACAGATCAAAAGGGAGGAATATGAAAAAGAATAAAGTAAATGAAAAAATGTATGCTTTAAGCTGCAATCCGAGTTCATCATCTGTATGTGGATAGAATTTTACTTTATGAGTTTTTGATATTTGTCTTTAATCACGTGTGGAATCACTGGTTAAAGAAAATGAAGAAGTTTCCAATGCTGTGGATAAGTTCACTTACCCTGGCAAAGTATTTTTCAGGGATGTACACATTGATGATAAAATTGACATACACTTTACCAGAGTTAGCTCCGGTTTTGGGAGATTATATAGGAGACCCTGGGGGAAGAGTGGTTATAAACTAACAGAGCCATTGTGATGTCATAGTTGTATATCTGCAAAATCTGGATAGTTTACCAGCACCATGCCAGGAAACTGAAACGATTCTATTTGAATTGTCTTAGGAAGACTTTGAAGATCACCTGGAAGGATAAGATACCAGATACTGAGGTCTTTTCTCTAAAAGACACTGCCAAGCATTTAAACTCTATAGCAGATATTGGGCTGGTCAATATTATTTGAATGCCAATTGTACTTTTGCCAAAAAAGACTAATTTATGGAGAACTCCCATAGGGCAAGCACTTTTGGGTGGTCAGAACAAAAGCAATACAAGAAAACTCAAGGTCTCTTCTAAGAACTTTAGAACTAATTGTATGACATGAGAGACACTGGTACAGGACTATGCAACATGGCATGCCCTCATCAGAAAAAATGTTGTGCTCTATAACCAAAGGAAAGAAAAACTGAATTATCTCAGAAGAAATGTGAGATGCAAAAAGTTAGAGAAGCCATCCTAAATGTTCATAAGTACAATTTGTGCCCAATCTGTAAGCATTCTGATCTTGTATTAGTCTGAGAAGGCAAGGCTGTCACACTATTACATGACTGTAATGTAATATGTAATTTTGCTTCTCTTTGAGAACCAAGGGAAACCACCATCAACAACAATAACCATGCTGAGAAGAACTAAGTCAATTTTAGTTGATTGTTAGACAATATTGCTGATGCTGTGTACATTGTTTTGTGGGTTCTTGTCATTTCACTTTATATCAGTCCTAGAAGTCTGTCCAGGTTTTTCTGAAATTTGCTTGCTCATCATTTCTTATTGCACAATAGTATGCCGTTACATTCATATAACCCAGTTTGAGCAATCATTTCCAAATAATGTGCATTTGCTTAATTTCCAATTAATGTTATTAATTCCAATACTATACATACTATTGGAAAAATAGGGAAAGAAGGTGTTATACCAAATTCCTTTTATGATACAGATATAGTGCTGATAGCTAAACCAGGTAGGGTAAAAACAGAGAAAGAAAACTATAGACCAATTTCCCTAATGAATATTGATGCAATATTTAATATTAATTAAAATGAGATCACAGAAAGTCATCCCCATAATAGTACGCTATGACAAGTAGGATTTATACCAGGAATGCAGGGTTGGTTCAATATTAGGAAAACTACCATCATAATGAATATTATTAATGACCAAACCAGCAAAAATCATGATTATCTCAATAGATGCAGAAAAAACGCATTTGATAAAATCCAACAGCCATTCCTGTTAAAAACAGTAGAGAGTATAGGAAAAAATGGGCTTTTAATTAAAATGATCAGTAGCATATATTTAAAACCATCAGCAAGCAACATATGTAATGGGGATTAAATAGAATCATTCCCAATAAGAGCAGGAGTGAAAAAAGGCTGCCCACTGTCACCATTACTATTTAATATTGCATTAGAAATGTTAGCTTTGGCATTAAGAGAAAAAAAGAGAATAAAGGAATTAGAGTGGATAATGAGGAAACCAAATTATCCCTCGTTTCAGATGATGTGATAGAATGCTTAGAGAACCCTAGAGACTGAACTAAAAAACTACTAGAAACCATTTACCATTTTAGCAAAGTTACAGGATATAAAATAAATCCACATACATCATCAGCATTTTTATATATTACCAACAAAGTTCAGCATCAAGAGATACAAAAAGAAATTCCATTAAAAACATCTGTCAATAGTGTAAAATATTTGGGAATATATCTGCCAAGGGAAAGTCAGGAACTACACAAACAAAACTACAAAATGCTTTCCACACAAATAATGTCAGACCTAATCAATTGGAAAAATATCAAGTGCTCATGGGTAGGCTGAGTGAATATAATAAAAATGACAATACCACCTAAACTAAATTACTTATTTAGTGTCATAACAATCAACTTCTCAAATAGTTATTTTAGAGATGTAGAAAAATAGTAGCAAAGTTCATCTGGAAGAACAAAAGGTCAAGAATTTCAAGGGAATTAATGAAAAAAAAAATGCTGATGACGGTGGCCTTGCTGTAGCAGATCTAAAACTGTATTATAAAGCAGCAATCATCAAAACCATTCGGTATTGGCTAAGAAATAAAATAGTCAATAAACGAAATAGGATAGGATCACAGGACAACCTAGGAAATAACTATAGCAATCTAGTGTTTGATAAACCCAAAGACCCCAGCTTTTGGGACAAGAACTCACTATTTGACAAAAAGTTCTGGGAAAATTGAAAACTAATATGTAAGAATTTAGGGCTTGACTCACACCTAACACCACATACCAAGATAAGATCTTAATGGGTTCATGATTAAGATATAAAGAATGATATTATAAGCAAATTAGAGGAACATAGGATAGTTTACCTCTCAGACCTGTGGAGAATTAAGGAATATGTATCCAAAGAATACGTGAAACACCAGATAAATAATTCTGATTATATTAAATTAAAAAAAATTTTGTTCAAACAAAACTAATGTAGACAAAATTAGGACGGAAG
>JAJPUD010010034.1:0-38945 GCA_023553655.1 Myrmecobius fasciatus
TCATGAATCCATTTTGACCTTATCTTGGTATATGGTGTTAGGTGTGGGTCAATGCCTAATTTCTTCCATACTAGTTTCCAATTATCCCAGCAGTTTTTGTCAAATAGTGAGTTTTTATCCCAAAAACTGGGGTCTTTGGGTTTATCAAACACTAGATTACAATTGTCATTGAGTATTTTGTCCTGTGAACCTAACCTATTCCACTGATCCACTACTCTATTTCTTATCCAGTACCAAATGGTTTTGGTGACCACTGCTTTATAATATAGTTTTAGATCTGGTGCAGCTAGGCCACCCTCATTTGAATTTTTTTTTTCATTAATTCCCTTGAAATTCTTGACCTTTTGTTTTTCCAGATGAATTTTGTTGTTATTTTTTCTAGTTCAGTTAAATAATCTCTCGGGAGGTTGATTGGTATAGCACTAAATAGATAGATTAGTTTAGGTAGTATTGCCATTTTTATTATATTCGCTCGACCTATCCAAGAGCACCTGATGTTTTTCCAATTGTTTAGATCTGACTTTATTTGTGTGGAGAGTGTTTTGTAGTTTTGCTCATATAGATCCTGACTTTCCCTTGGCAGATATATTCCCAAATATTTTATACTATCGATAGTTATTTTGAGTGGAATTTCTCTTTGTATCGCTTGCTGTTGCATTTTGTTGGTGATGTATAAAAATGCTGATGATTTATGTGGATTTATCTTGTATCCTGCAACTTTGCCAAAGTTGTGGATTAATTCTAATAGTTTTTTAGTTGATTCTCTAGGGTTCTCCAAGTAGACCATCATATCATCTGCAAAGAGTGATAATTTGGTTTCCTCATGACCTACTCTAATTCCTTTAATCTCTTTTTCTTGTCTTATTGCCAAGGCTAGCATTTCTAATACAATATTGACTAGTAATGGTGGTAGTGGGCAACCTTGTTTCACCCCTGATCTTATTGGGAATGGTTCCAGTTTATCACCATTACATATGATGCTAGCTGATGGTTTTAAATAGATGCTACCGACTATTTTAAGGAAAAGTCCATTAATTCCTATACTCTCTAATGTTTTTAATAGGAATGGATGTTGGATTTTATCAAATGCTTTTTCTGCATCTACTGAGATTATCATATGTTTTTTGTTAATTTGGTTATTAATATAGTCAATTATGTTAATAATTTTCCTAATATTGAACCATCCCTGCATTCCTGGTATAAATCCTACTTGGTCATGGTGTATTATTCTGGGAATGATTTTTTGTAATCTCTTTGCTAATATTTTATTTAAGATTTTTGCATCAATATTCATTAAGGAGATTGGTCTATAATTTTCTTTCTCTGTTTTTGTTTTACCTGGTTTAGGTATCAGTACCATGTCTGTATCATAAAAGGAGTTTGGTAGGAGTCCTTCATTCCCTATTTTTTCGAATAGTTTACATAATATTGGAGTTAATTGTTCTTTAAATGTTTGGTAGAATTCACATGTAAATCCATCTGGTCCTGGGGATTTTTTCTTAGGGAGTTGATTAATGACTTGTTCTATTTCTTTTTCTAAAATGGGACTATTTAAGTAATTTATTTCCTCTTCTGTTAATCTGGGCAATCTATATTTTTGTAGATATTCCTCCATTTCACTTAGGTTATCAAATTTATTGGCATACAGTTGGGCAAAGTAACTCCTGATTATTGCTCTAATTTCCTCTTCATTGGTGGAAAGTTCTCCCTTTTCATTTTTGAGACTAACAATTTGATTTTCCTCTTTCCTTTATTTGATTTTCCTCTTTCCTTTTAGAAATTACTTTATAACAGTACCTCAAAAGTCACCACGTTTAATATATCCTTGGGTCCAGCAATAACACTATACACCAAAAAGGAAACAGCAAGACATAGTGGATAGAGACTAATGCCTTAAAGTCAGGAAGGCCTGGTTTTCAGTTTTTGATATGTATTAGCGAGATAATAAGATAGCAGGCAAATTGCTTAATTTTTCTGTTCCCTAGGTTACTCTCTGAGACATTAAGTTACAGACATTGCCTAGAATTCCCACACTAGAAATTTCTTTATGAAATCACAATCTGTACAAAACAAACAACAAAAGTGATTCAAAAGATTGTATTGTACAGAAATTGTTATGGTAGCATTATATGTAATGGCAAAAACCTGGGAGGAAACTTAAATGTCCAACAATAAGGGAATGGGTAAATAAGTTGCAGTACAGTGACAGGATAGAATACTACAATGCCATTAAGAACGACAAGTATAAGAAATAGAAAGAAACTGGGAAAGACATTTATGAAATAATGTAAAGTGAAAAGAACAGAAACAAAAAAATGAAAATATTTTGTGACACTATAAAAGGAGAAATGAAAGAAAAAATAAAAATGATTCAAAAAAAGAAATCTGATAAGAATTTAGAGAGAATAATAGAAAAGCTATATTTTGGGGGATGACTACAAATAGAAACATAGTAAATTTAGTGAATTTCAATGATATTCAATATTTAGTTTTAATGATACATTTCATTTCAAAATATAGGCTATAGACTCATACAAATCTTAATCTTGTGAATAAAGGTTCCCAACCAGAATTATCCTGAGTACCTCCCCACTACATCACTAACATGGGCAGCATTCACTTATCTATATAAGTAAGGTAGATTGATTGAAAAGATTAGACTCATTCCTTCAAATCCCATATTAGATATGCTAGAAAGCATGGAAAACCTCCCTAATATAGGGTTGAATAACCCAGAGTTTTCCTGCATAAGTACTTCCTGATTCTCCTTCATCTAGGTAAGATATATCTGAGAGTCTGCTTGCTGTTCATGATTTTTGCTGCGGGACAGATCTCCCCTTCTCTTTCCCTCCCTATTATAGAATTTATGGCAGGATTTCTCCCTTGTAAAAACTTTTATATAATAAATGATTTCCTAAGAAGAGGGCCCAGGTTTGAGATTTGATAGAGTTGATATGGACCAGATCTTGCCCAGTCCCAAACTCCTCAAACAATGAAGTCTATTCAGAAAAGTATCTGGGGATTTTAGTGGTTCGTAATCTCAATATGACTCAGTAGTGTAATGTGGGAGCATAAAGTAATGTGATCTTAGACAAGATTTCAATGAGCCTTTGCCATTGTCTCTGAGCATTTTGTGTTCATCTGTGGACTGATGCTGTTCTCCATCACAAAATAATAACATTGCTGTTGTTCAGTCTTTTTCAGTCACCCCATTTAGGGTTTTCTTGGCAAAGATACTGGAGTGCTTTGCCATTTCCTTCTCCAGTCCATTTTACAGATGAGGAAACTCAGGCAGACAAAATGACTTGTTCAGGGTCACACAGCTAGTATGTGTCTGAGGCCAGATTTGAACTTAGGAAGATAAGTCTTCTTGACTTCAAGCCCAGCACTCTGTGCAATATGGCACCACTTAGCAGCCCTTTTAATGGCTTTAGCAAGGTTTAAGAATTCTTGGCTTGTGCCAGAAAATGAAAGAAATTTTTAGTTCTGTTTTGTGCACATGTCAGGTGTTCCCATGATTCTGATCTGGAAGAAACCTTAGAGGTCATTTAGACTTTAACGTGCCCTTTTATACAGATGAGGATTCTGGGGTCTGAGAGTTTAAGTTCAGGATTTTGTCCAATGTCATAAACAGTTTTTTAAAAAGCAGATTGAGATTAAATCTTTCTCACCTGATTCCAATTCCAGGGCTTTTTTCTACCATCCCAAGTTAAGTTCATTTAATTCTAGGATACAGTGATTTCCAGCACAAGAGTTTTCCTGGAAATATTTTTCTACAGGAAAGTACTAGTAATGAACATTTGCTTGTCCCTTACCTGTTACTGATGCCCACAGAGCACTTACAAGATAAGTGTATGGATAATTTCTTTTAATTTGAAAAAATACTGATTTAAAGCATTTCATAATCACCTTTATTTCTGAACATCTCTCTCACTTCTTACCCAGAGAGCCATCAAAAAGATAAAAAAAGGAAGAAAAAACAGTTCCACAAAACCAACCATCCTATTAACTGATTCTGAAAGTATATTATGTGAAAAATTTAGAGTGACACCATGTGATGCAATGGAGTCTGAAACTTAGGTTTCTGGATTTGTGTCAAGATAGAAGATTTGGGAGCCTCAGTTAACACTCTTATAAAATGGGGGTGCTACCTTGCTCACAGGTTTGTGGTGATGCTCAAAGGAGGTAAGGATGTAAAGTCCTTTGCATGCATGAATGCACACCATAGAATGCTACTTGCTAATATGTAAAATCTCTGCTGCTTTTCTGGCTTCACCTCTCAGCTTCCTACGTGTGTGCATATGCTGCTTGCAGTTACCCAATTACCTGGCTCTCAGTCAGGTCCCTAGGGGAGTTTTAGCAACTCTTTCAGCTCACTAAGGGGTCCTCAATGGCTGATTCCAAGGTTACCTTTATGTTCAAACCCAGGAGGTTGCCTACATGTTGTACCAGTACATCAGAGTTGCTAGGAAGGTCCCTCTATTCTAAAACAAACCTCCTTCTTTTGATGCTGCAGCCTGAATTTTTTTCCATTAAGGTGTCACTGTTCTTTGGATACTGCCTTTCCTCTTCAAGAAGCACATGCCCCTTGAAGACTTTCTTCGTCCTACCTATCTGGTGTTTCACAAATCCCTTAGCCTTTTGTTTTTATCATCTGTAAAAATGGGAATGCCAGACTAGTTAATGACTGAGTTGCTTGAAGCTCTCGAAATAAGATCTTCTGACTTTATTTTTTCCATCTTAATATGAATGAATTCAAAATTTTTTTCCCTGAGATAAAGTAAAAACAAATGAGCATTGTATAATGAGAGGCTACAAATGGGACCATTTGAAAGATAGGGAAAAGAATGGTATGGAGGGACTAGAAAGTGGAGCCATATTTCATCCTCAGCAACTACTTTTGATTATGTGTTTGAGGAGAAACAACTTGCCTTTCTTTTTATGCTCACTGCTTAGCATAAGGCCTGGCACACATGGATATGGACTGACAATATCTTACTAAAAATGTTACATTCCACCATCAAGGTCACTAAAATTTTAAGAAAAGCACATTGGCTCATAAGGGAAGAGTTGAATCCAGTTACTAAGGTAACTGGCAAGACATAAGAACTGTATAACATAGTGGAGAAATTATTGGATTTGGAGAAAAAAGACCTGGGTTCAAATTATAGTCATTTTACCCTTTGGAAAAAATGATTGGTTTCAGTTTTGTTCAATTTATTATGACTATAAAATGAGGATTTGACTAGACCAGAGGTGAAAAGTACATGGCCTATGAGTCACATGTAGTACACAACACCCTTCAGAATGGCAAAAAATCAATTTAAAATTTAATTGATATAGAATCCCATAGACCAAAAGCTGGAAGGACACACAGTTTCAGTCTAGCACAGGAGTTCTTACCTGTTTGGTATATCATGGTCCCGTTTGGCAACATGATGAAATATACAGACTGCTTTTTATTTTTTTTCTCTTTAATATGTTACTTTTTTGCCAATTACATGCAAAATATTAGCTGTTTTTATTGAAGCTTTTTACTTTCAAAACATATATGCAAGGATAATTTTTAGCATTGACCCTTGCAAAATCTTGCATTCCAATATTCCTCCTTTTCCTCCATCTCTTCCCCTAGAGGGCAAGTAATCCAATATATGTTAAACATAGTAAAATACATGTTAAATCTAATATGTGCATACATATTTATACAATTATCTTGCTGCACAAAAAAATCAGATCAAAAAGGAAAAATTGAGAAAGAAAATAAAATTCAAGCAAACAACAACAAAAGAAGTGAAAATGCTATGTTGTGGTCCACACTCAGTTCCCACAGTCCTCTTCCTGGGTGAAGATGGCTCTCTTCAAGTTGAGCTATAAGATTGGGATGAAACACTACTGTGTTATAAGAATGAACAAGGGGGATGGTTTCAGAAAAACCTGAGAAGACTTAAATGATCTGATGCAAAGTGAACAGAAACAAGAAAAGATTGTATACAATAACAATGATGATCAACTGTGAAAAACTTAGCTACTCTGATCAATATAAGGATGAAAACAATTCCAAATGACTCATAATGAAAAATGCTATCCCTCTCTAGAGATAACTGGCAGATTCTGAGTACAGATTGAAGTGTAATTTTTCACTTTATTTTCCTTGTTTTTTTCTCATCTTTAGTTTATATCATATTGCTTGCCTTCTCAATGGGTAGGACAGGAACTAGAAGGTGGCAGAGAATTTAGAACTACATTTTTTAAAATGAATCTTAAATATAAATAAATTTGCTTTTAAAAGCCATATTAACTATGTTAAGACTTATTTAATATTTCTGTTTAATCATTTTTAGACAAATTATTTATTCTTTTTTCCTATAAGTTGAAAAATTATGTCAATCAAACATGGCTGTGATTTAATCACCTTTCTCAAAATTTCCTCAGCAATAGTTCCATGTGACCATAAGATTGCAATTCTAACCAGTGGCAGCATGCCTAAATTATTTTGAAATTTGAAACTTTGAAAATTAAAAAAAAATTGTGAAAGTTGAAGCTGCACAATTATAATAATAAATTGAATGCAAATAATATAGATGGGAGAATTATCAGATCAGTAAGAGATATGAGGGCAGGAAACACTCTTCATTATCTTTCAACCCTAGAGACTAATTTTTTTTGGTGGAATGAATTTTTTGGAGTGAATAACTTTAGAACTATGACAGAAATAGAGACTGTGTTATGTAAGTCTTTCCATTGTACCCAGAAGGTGTCTTTTTCCCACTGCTTGCTCCATCTGGAATGTCCTCCCTTTTATTTATAACTATATTCCAAAGTATAATTTTGATCTCATCTTCTTCAAGAAGTCTTCCTGAACAATGCACATGGATCCATCTAGATTAACTGATTCATAGATTATGATATCTATCTAGTGACCTACCTTCCAGTAATGATGTTTCAGTGTTGCTGGTCAAAAAATTCATGTCTCTGCAGCAAGTCTCAGAACAAGTTCTTCCAAACTTTGTCTTTTTTCCAATGATAGAAATTTATCACCAACCCTACATAATGCCCTTCCAGAGTTGGGGTTCCACTGGCAGAGACTTTAAGGACCCTGGATCACTACATAATGTGGTAGGGCATCAGAGAAGCTTTGGTGAGAGGTTTGTGCTGTGTCAAGTGAAAGGAGTATCTCCACTGATGAATTCATAGACAAATTCATGGATAACTCATTTCACTTCATAAGATGTTCTATATAAAATCACCAACTGCTCATGTGATTGTGATATACTATAATCAGTCCTTTCTTCTGTTTTCCCCTATGATTTTTAAAGAGAAATGGTTCTAGAAAAAAGTAGCTATCCTTTTATTATTAATATGTTTTATTTTCTGTGGTCTTTCGTGTTGGTAGAAAGTATAACTAACTTTTAAAATTGAATAAAATTATTAGGATATTGCCTCATTTTCTGCACTCATTAAAAGAATCTGAAACAATTCTAATAGCAATCAGGATGATAAGGAATGTCACATGACTCATGTTACTACATGGTTCTGATGACCATGATCATTTCCATTTGCCATTTTCATTAGTATATTTGTACTTTTATATCATAATAATTCTCCATATACACTCTTTTTCCCTGTCATAATTATGAGGTCAAATTGACCATTACAGTAACGTGTCTATCTGGATCTGACCTCCAGATTTCATTTTTGTCATTGTATTTAGTCTAAGTTTGGCTATCTTCTGGTATTTTTTAATTTGAATTCTCATAGTTAATGTGCATATTGTTCTGTCTGCACCACTTGCTTCACTCATCATCAGTTCATACATGTTTTTTCCTATTTTTTTTCTTTTGACTGAACCCCTAATTTCATTGGAAAAGAAAGCACTAGTGCAAAAAAGTACCTTCTCTGCAACTTTTTCTTAACATTTGCTTGGGGTCCTGGAAAATGAAAGAATTTGATTTCAGCCTTTGGACAAATAAGTCTCAAAGATAGAAGCCAGTTTTCTGTGTTCCAAGGTTAACTCTAAAACCACTATCCAGGCTATTTCTCATATCATCCACCTTTTTCCCTGCACTCTTCCTATCTGTCATTTCTTAATACATAATATATTACATTCATATACTGCACACTATTTAACTATTTCTTAATCAACAGGTTACCTACTTTGTTACCATCCTTTTATTGTATATGATACCTTTCTCTTCAGCTCTGTCTTCTGTAGGGTACATATCCAAGAGTGGGAACGAGGAATCAGAAAGTATGAACAATGAACCACTTTTCAGTGACTCGGCTCTACTAGTAATATATTAGTGTCAGCTTATGTGTTTATTTTTTTTTATTTCTGTAACCTTAAAGGTCACATAGCTTACAAATGGCAGAATTTCGTTCCAAGTATAAGTGCTCTCCCTGAAATTCTCTATGTAACACCACATTGCCATGGTATAGGCGTGAAGAAGGACATCCAATATGTTCCCACTGAAGAAGCATTTATTAAGCACAAATTACACTGGACAATGGGAATACAATGACAAATTGCAAAGTATGCTGAGAAGAGGGAAGACATATCAAAGTCTACATGAATCTCTTTATAAATGTTTTTGTTTTTTAACCAATTTTAGGCTCTAATATTACAAAAGTTAATATTTCTTTTATACCAATATTCTGAACTGTGGTCTAGGTGCTATCAGTAGGACAGCACTCAATAGTCAGAAGTTTTTACTCCACGTTGAAAGCTAACAATTTGGAACTGAACATTCACAGGAAAGTCAATTTCATATATGAAAGAGTAGCTGTAAGTCACCCAGTACAAACCCCTCATTTGACAGATAAGGAAACTGAGGCTAGGAGAAGAAATCAAATTTGCTCAAGGTCTCACAATACAACAGTGATAGAGGAGACCTTTAAAACCAGATCTCTGAATCCAAATTTGATGCTCTTTCCATTGAGTTCTACTGATGAAAAGATGACTCTTTCATTTGATTTCATTTGGAGAAGAGGAGAAATGACCTCTGGTCACTTTAAGGAAAGGTTTTGTCCCAAGGATTTTAAGGCTAAAAGGAACTTTGTAGTTATGCCCTCTATAAGCACATCCGACTGCTCTCTGCACCTAGAATGATTAGTCTAATTTAATGGATTACTGGCAACTAAAAGAAGAATTTGTGAAGCCAAAAAAGAGAGCCAATATTAATAGAAGCCTATGTTTTCTGCAGGCAGGAGGGACCAGGAGGGCAAGCTTAATGATTCAGTAGAAGGGAGAGATCTGAGAGTTCTCCACATGAGCCTTCCTAGTCTGCTGAGACTTCATTCCTCCTGCCAACAATCCTAGCTGAGACCTCTCCCATTGCAAAGGGGACCCTGCAAAGCAGGTAACTTACACTAAGCAAGGGAAGCAGCCTCTTCTTGCTTTAATTGTTTGTTTATTTATTCCAGCTGTGATGATGGGAAGAAAGCCTGTATCATTAGATGAAACAGCTGGGCTTGGCAGGAAAGAGAAACTCTCCCCCATTGAGAAAGACACTAAGGTCCCTCAAAGTAAAAGTGTGCATAGGGAATTCACACATCAGGGTGTGGATGACAGACATTCCCATCATATATCTCTTGGTCCTCTTGTGGTTTGTGACCCCATATGGTGGCTTGGAACAATGTGAGAGTTATGAAACTATGATTAATTTACAGTAAATTTTTGATTTATATATTAATTTTATAAACCTGTAAATCTATATAACCAGGGCCATGTAAAAATTCTTTGGGTGAAAAGAGATTGTAAGAGGAAAAAATATAAGAAGCTCTGCTTTATATCCCTGACCCCTAGTTGGAGACAAAATTCCCATGCTGGAATGTCTGTGTCTATCTTCATCTATTTGATCTTAGCAAGCAAAAAGCAAAAATGGTTTTCTGTTCCTTTTACCTTAGCAGTTAGTCCACCTTCTTAAAAATTACATGAAGACAGTGGTAATGATAAAGTATATGTAAAACAGGCTTTGTCACATCATAAAGGAGTCCAGGGAATATCAGTGTGAAGAACATAGATCAATGAAAACAAAGTTGGAGCTTGAGAAGAACCCTTTCTAAGGATTTCCATTTTGCAGAATGAATTTTGATGCTCAGGGAAGAATTTCTAACTTGGAAGGGATGGTAAGGACACAGAGAACATCCTTTACTGACTAAGAATCTTCTAGACAATATCCCTAGCAAGTGACTATATATATCTAGCCTTTGTTTGAAGATTAAAAATGAAGGGAGACCCACTACCTCCCAAGGTCCCAATCCATTATCATTTCTACTAGGAAGCTTTATCTCTGTGTGTTTGTTTCCTTTGGAGACAAAATGAACACATCTAATTCCATTTTCAGATGATCACTCTCCAGATATTTGAAGGAAGTTATCCTGTACTCTTTCCTAGCCAAACATTGCTATTGAGCTGATTACATCAAGCCACAGAGGATTCCAACAACCTATTCAAGGAATTCCATGACTACTCAAAACAGATAAATGGCCTGAATGTCCAAACAGGGACAAAATGGATAACAATAATTTATTCTTTAGATTTTGGCATGTGCTTGGATAAACAGTCCATTATGTCAATACATCAGTAAAAAAAAATAAATCTTAGGGCAGCTAGGTGCCACAGTGGATAGAGCACCAGCCCTGAGGTTAGGAGGACTTGAGTTCAAATCTGGTCTCAGACACTTAACATTCCCTAGCTGTGTGACTCTGGGCAAGTCACTTAACCCCAATTGCCTCAGCAAAAAGCAAAAAATAAAATAAAATAAATCTTGATTAGGCATCTCAGATGAACAATAAACTAGGCAAATGATTTTTAATATTTTCCTCTGTTAATTATTTCTTATTTATATTGTGTGTAGCTTGTGTGTTTGTATGTATATAAACACCTATCTGTGCATATAGATATACAGACATATGTTTTCTACATTATTCCCCTCATTAGACTGTGAGCTCCTTGAGGGCAAAAATTACCTTTTGCGTTTTTTGTTTCCCCAGAACTTGGCATAATTTACAAAGGAAGTTCTTAATAAATGTTTCTTGATTTATTAAACTCAAGCTACTTTATAAAACAATGCATACCCATAAAACCAATATCTTCTGGTGAATATGAATGGTTGTGAGTCATAGAACCACACAATCTAAGAGGAAATTTTCTTTTACTGACATCCCAAAAGGCCTTGGAGAATCATATAATGGGCACAGTCCATACCCTATTACCAAGTAGTATTCAAGAAATGAATATATCTCCCCAAAAATGTATGATTAGTAAAGAAAGGAGGCCAGTAATGAGGAAGAGTGACTAGTAATAAATAAACCTTCCTTTTGCCTTAGCACTCTTTAAATGGTTATGGTTTTATTTGAGGTTTTTTATTTTGTAGCAGATATATGATTTTATTAGATTAGGAAATTCCTCATGAGGAAATACATGGTTCAATGGATAGAGTGCCAGCCCTGGAGTCAGGAAAATGTGACTTCAAAGCCAGCCTCAGACATTAGTTGTGAGACCCTTAACAAGTCACTTAACCTGTTTGCCTCGGTTACCTAATCTGTAAGATAAGCTGGAGAAGTAAATTGCCAACCACTCCCATAACTTTGCCAAGAAAACACCAAAAAGAAAAACACCATGAAAACATAGCAGTGAGGAAGCTTTCTCTTCTGAGGGAGATCTTCTCTTCCTTTGTGATTTATAATATCAGAGACTTATGTGGGGTATTGGGAGGTTAAAGAACTTGTACAAAGTCACAGAGGAGGATATGAAGTCAGAAGCCTTCTTGACTCTAAGGTCAGCTTCCTATCCACTAGCCACAGCTGCTTCTCTACCTTTTAGGTGTGAAAAGACCATAAAAGAAGGTTCTGGCATGTTGATAAGATTTTCAGTAAAGGTTTTATCAGAGGAAACCGGCAAGCATCACTGAGGGTGAGAAGGTTCAGTGTCTACATGCAGAAGCATGATTTGAGTCCTCAATGGTGAGAGTGAAAATGATATTAATACTCTCCAGAATTTCACATTTACTTCAACAGCAATGATCTTTTCCCCTCAGATCATATCACACACCTTCCACAACTTGTCATTGAAATTTTTTCCAGAGTTCTCTGGGGAAGAAATTTATCACCCTTTAGTCAGCTTGAGGATGAGCCTTTCTGAATTTAGCTAGACTGATCTTCAAAAAGCAGATCCAGAGCCCATCACTGAGTCCATAGTCAATGGTTTTCTAGCTTAATTGACATTCAAGATCCAAAGACTAAATCTGAATCATCATGAGGTATAGAAAAACACAAAGATGCAAATGATAAAAGATAATAAATATTATTCAATAAATTTTTCCTGTCCAAGTACTAGATAAATAAATGAATTACTAAGGGGGAAAAACATTAATTTATCACTTAATATCTCACAAACCTTCAGTCAAATGCTGAGGATTCCAATAGAAGAAAGAGTGGCTATTAAGCAACTAGAGTTGCTGACACCCATCAAAATAACAACGTGAAGGTTGTCTCCCTTTTCCCCAAGACAATAAGCAATTCAATATAGCCTAAACAGCTGCATTTCCTGAAAACATATTTACATATTCGTCATGCTGGCCAAGAACCATCAGATCAAAAGGAAAAAAAATGAGAAAGAAAAAAAAAACAAGCAAACAAACAATAACAACAAAAAAGATGAAAATCCTATGGCTTGATCCCCATTAAGTCTCCATAGTTCCCTCTCTGGATGCAGATGGTTCTTTCTATAACAAATTTATTGGAATTGCTTTGAAGCACCTCATTATTGAAAACAACTACTTCCATCAGAATTGATCATCTTAAAATCTTCTTTTTGCTATTGTCTTGATTCTATTCACTTCACTTAGCACCAGTTCATATAAGTCTTTCCAGGCTTTTCAATAGTGATTTAGAGCATTTTTTCATATGACTAGAAATGGTTCTTTCTATTAAAATCTCTGATTCAATGAACATGGCACATACCATTCCCTGGAGCAATCTCTTTACTATGATTATGAAGAGGAACAGCTCCCCAAAATAATGGAATAACTATATTTTGGCAGGGCTTAGGCATCAATCTGAAACTGGGGATTAGGGAGGCCAGAAGAGCTGTCTAACTCCACTGAAGTTGACCATTCATTACAAAAGGTTTGCTGGGTACAATTTGATAGACAATATAAGGTGGAGAAATCCCAGAGACTGAAATTTCGGAAGTGGAGCCAAGATGGTGAAGTAAAGTCAGGAAGCTGTTCCAAGTTTCCCAGTTTCCATCCAAAATCACATAAAATTAAGTCTCTGAACAGAGTCTGATGGAATGAAGATATTCTCCAGCTCAAGACAGACTGACAAAACTTCAAGAAAGGTCAGACTCACTGGAGTGAAAAGAGTGTTCAGCCCAGGTCAGATAGGCTCTGGGAAAGCTGGTGAAAGGGTCTTAATCACAGCAAATCACCAACTAATATCCTAATTTCTGGCTTGGTAGAGGAGCAAATCAGTGGGGCAGCTTCCATTTCCAGCTCAGAAGGCAAATTCTGGGAAATCAGGCTATTTCCTGAATAGAGCAAACAAAGGTACCCCCCACAAACACAAGGGGCTCCTGTGCTCAAAGTAAGGGTCAGAGCTGCATAGGAAGTTGAGGACAGTACCACATTTACCCCAGGAGCAAAGTTTCATCTTAAAAGTAAAAAAGAGGAAATACCAAAAGAAAAGGAAAGAACATTGAGTATGAAACAGAAAAGAACGTTGACCATAGAAAGCTACTATGTTAACAGGACAGACCAAAACAAAAACTCAGATGAGGACAGAATGTCCACAGAAGAAATCACAAAGAGTGAGATAAATTGGTCTCAAGCCCAAAGAGACTTCTTGGAAATGCTCATAAAAATTTTCAAAAGGCAAATAAGAGAGGTAGAAGATAAAATGACAAAAGAAATGAGAGATACACATGAAAGAATCAACATTTTGGAAAAGGAAGAAAAAACTATCTGAAGAAAATAACTCTTTAAACAGTAGAGAAACCAAATTGAAAAAAGAGAGACAAAAGATAACTTATCCAGTAAACATACTGAATTAAAATTCAAAACTCTAAAAGTAGACTTGAGAGCAAACCTGCATTGGTCCCCAGTCTCTGCTCTATACTGCTTTTCAGATCTTCTCTCAAAGCAAATTAAAATGCATTATGCTAAATCAGGGTACTTTTTTGTGTGACCAGAATGCTTTTAGAATGAAAAGTGCCTTTAACATAAGTTGTCTAGAAAGAGCAAAGTAGGTAACTTTTGGTAATAATATCATCTAACATTTATATAATACTTAAGGTTTTCAAAAGGCTTTCCTCCACCTATGAAATAGGTGGTATGAGAATTATTTCCATTTTATAGATAGGAAAACTGAGGCTAAGAAAATTGGAGTGATTTCCCTAGGATCTCCAAATATTAAGCATTACAGCAAGTATAAAAATCCAGGTCTCCTGACACCAAATCCAAGTATTCATCCTAAGCGTTTTTTCTATCTCTGACATTCCAAGACTTCCAGAGGCAGATCTTTGAGGAGAATGGTTGTGGGAAGGTTTTTCCCTTCCTATTATGGCATGGCAGGCAGAACCATAGTGCTTAAGTGTTTCAGAACAATTGTAGCTTGTTTCTCTTTGTCCAACTTTGTCCAGCATAATGAAATAAAACCAGGTAAAATAGGCACATGGTTATTCAAATTGAAACATGATTATAACCTTAATTTAAAAGAAAGACTGATGACAACAACATTTGTCTTCATTATTCATTCAACAAATACTTATTAAGCACATGCAACATGAAGTATAGATAAAAAAAGAATAAAAAGAAAAAGAAATGACATATGCTTTCCCCAAAGAGCTTATTTTCTACAGGAGAGATATAATATGAACACAAGAGGGAGTGTATTCCAAGAACTAGATAAAGTGCTCTGGGAAAATCTGAGGAAGGAAAGAACATTTTCAACCAGTTCAGTCAGATAAGCTTTCATGGAAGAAATGGAATCTGAGTTGGGCCTTCAAGGAAGAAAAGAATTCTGAAAGACTGGGAGATGATGGCCTATTTTAATACAGCAAGGCAGGAGTCAGGGTTGAGTTCAGGAAGTGATTAGCAGTCTCACTAGTGTGAAGGAAGGTTGAAAAAATAGACTGGAACCAGACTGTGGAAGGCATTAAATCTCTGTTTAAAGGGTTTATAGTTTATCCTACAGTCTGTGGAACCTCTAGGGGGTTTTCAACAGGGGAATGACATGAAGAAAAGCATTTGAAGGCTCTTAAAAAGGTACCACTTGTTCTTGTTTCTAAGGGATGGAGCAGCCAAAACAGTAATGACATTTTACACTTGCTCCCATATGGCAAAGGGGCTGCAGACATTGATGACACAGTTAATAGAAAGGGTCAAATACAGAAAGAGAAAGAAATAGCAAAATTGGATCACATTAAATTGCTTCCATGTGTTTGAATAAGAGGTTCTACAATCAACAAATCTTTATGAAGCATTTATGTGATACTGAGAATATACTTTGAAATCAATAACAAAAAGATGCCATTTAGATCAAAATATTCACAACAGAGTTTGGAAACAAAGTGGGAACTCATGGAATGAAGAGCAGTTCAAGCAATTGTACTACATGAATAGAATAGGATATTGTTGCAGAGGAAGAAATGATGAGAAGCTGCATGACATAGTAGACATAGAATGGAACTTGGTATCAGGAGGGCCCGAGTTCCAATCTTGCTAATGACATATACTGGCTGTGGAATCTGATCAAAGCATTTAAACTATCTTGGTTTCCTCAACTATAAAATGGGGTCAACAAAAGCATCTATCTGGACATAGCTCTCTTCAACAAGGAGATGATTCAAATTAGTTCTAGTTGTTCAGTGATGAAGAGAATCATCTACACCCAGAGAGAGGACCGTGGGAACTGAGTATGGACTACAACATAGCATTTTCACTCTTTCTGTTGATGTTTGCTTGCATTTTGTTTGTTTTTTTTTCTCAAATTTTTTTCCTTCTTGATCTGATTTTTCTTGTGTAGCAAGATAACTGTAAATATGTATACATATATTGGATTTCACATATATTTTAACATATTTAACATGTATTGGACTGTCATCTAGGGGAGGGGGTGGGGGAAGGAGGGGATAATTTGGAACATAAAGCTTTGCAAGTCAATGTTGAAAAATTACCCATGCATGTTTTGTAAATAAAAAGCTTTAATAAAAAATAATAAAATAAAATTTTAAAATGAGCAGAAAAAGCATCTATCTTGCTCAGTTGATGTGAGTACCAAATGAAATAAGATTCGTAAAATATTACTTAGCACACTGCTTAGAACAGTACTTGGAACACTGAATGTGCTTAATAAATTTATTTTCCTTCTTCCATTTTTCCTTTCCTTTCCTTCTCTCCTTTCTCCATAACCCTTTCCTACTTTCCTTTCTTATCTTTCCTTCCTTCCTTTTTCACTTCTTTCCCTCTTTCCTTTCATCTTTTGTCCCTTCATTTTTTCACTCCTTTACCCATCCCTTTCTTCCCATTGATACTGTTTATTTTGTATGAGAATATCTTGCAAGTTCTTCAAATACTTTGTTGTTATTGTTCTTGCTGTGCCATTTCATTAAATTGCCTTTAGTCTAAACTAATTTGTGTTCCCTAACTATTAAAAGTAAATAACTGGCTGACTAGTAACAATGAAAGCATCAGCCACAATTTGTGCCTATGGTTTTAAGGGATAGAGAACTAAAGTCTACACTACATCTGAGTAGTCTGTCCTCTGGGTGACCCACTCGTTAAGTTGGGGATGTGAGTGAGCCAAGATACTATGAAAGTAAGTCTGAGAATCAAGATTTCCATGATTTTCAGGTTATAGAATTAAACATCACCATAAAGTAGAAGACAAACTGAATGGCCTAGTGAGAATGTCTCTAGAATGCTGACCATATGTGAAGGAATTTATGTTTCTAAGGAGGAAGAAAAGCTGGGACTAGTCAGGAAAATCCAAACAAAATAAAAAAGAAATGGAAAAAGCTGAGGATAATCTGTCTAGCAAAGCAATGACTGTGGACAAAAAGAAAAGCCTGCCTGTGTTAACACTATGAAGTGTGGGGCATAAATATCAAGGGGAAGGGAATTCATTCAGACCTAAGGAAGCAGCTGTCGTTTATAGTTAATGAAATGAAATAAAACCTAGGGAATGAGATTGATTATCAGCTCCTGCCACCAAGTTCCCTAATTGTGAAACTATTTTCTCAGGATAATGGGAAAAAGTAAGAGGTAGCTGTATTTTAAAATAGAATATTTTCAGCTTTTTACTTAAAGGAACAGTGCAGAATAAACATCAATACTTCCCAGTAATGAAAGGTGAATTCTTTCCTTTATATATATTTATATATACATATATACGCATATGTATATATGTATGTATAAAAAACTTTGTCTAATCCAAGAACACGGGATTTTTGGTAAAACTGTCCTTTTGGATATGTGCACAGTGTAGATGGCAGTCAACACAATGAATACAACACCAAAACTAAGTTCAAATCTAGCCAACATTTACCAGTTGTGTGACTCTGGGCAAGTTACTTAAAGTTACAAAGAGTCAGCCACAACTGAACAGCAACAATACAAATGCATCTTACTATGGAATCACAGCCTCTATAACTCATGGGTCAGGAGCAAAAAGATTATATTCAGAGGTTACTGCGCATGCCATAATGCAGCCAAACTGGATTACCCTTTGGTTTGGGAACATAAATTGTGATTTCTCATCTCTAAACTTTTGCTCAAGCTGTTTCTATATTTGGAAAATCTGCTTTCCTCTGCTTTATCTGTTGGAAGTCCTGTCAGTCCTTTAAAACCCAACTGTAAGTCATATCCAAAAAGCCTTTCTTGGTTCTCCAAGTCAAGAATGACCTCCCCCTTCAAAAATCTATTTTTGCATCTCTCTAGTTCATTTATTATATAATAGAGTATGGACCACAGATATTTCTATTGGTTTGATATGTCTTTGTCTAAGTCTTGCATTTCCCCTAATATGTTTTCACACAGTAGGAGCTTAATAAATGTTTGGTTGACAGGCAAGGTTGGATACAGCAAGATCTAATGTGACTTTGTCACAAGCTCTGCTAGCCCAAATTTTCCTCAAAAGTACAAGGTTACAGGACATGGATCACAGCCTCAGTGGTCTGTGGCTTTTCTCCAATGCTTCAGTGCCTCCATTATCACATCAATGTGAGCACTGCTTTCAATAAAACTGTAACCCATCCATGACTTCTTATCTGACAAGATTCTTATCCTTTTCCTCCAATCAACTATTCATAAAGTATCCACTGAACACAAGTTTCAGTTCTTCAGGGGGCACTCCAAGCTATTGATCATCAGAGAAATTAAATGAACCAATGATTAAATAAATGAATATTGGGATACATTCTAAAAATCAGGTATTTCTTTTTTTTAAATTTTATTTGCATAACATATGTGTGGGTAATTCTTCAACAATAACCCTTACATAGATTTCCGTTACAAATTTTTCCCCCAACTCCCCACCCCTCCCCTAGATGGCAGGATATCCACTACATGTTAATTATGTTAAAATATTGGTAAATCGAATATATGTATACATATTTCCAAACTTGTCATTATTGTGCAAGAAAAATCTTGTCTACACAAACGATATATCAGATAAAGGAAACACAATGTAAGCAAACATCAATCAAGGAGTATGAGAATGTTATGTTGTGGTCCACATTTCACATCCCTCTCTCTGGGTGTATATGGCTTTCTTCAGTGAACAATTGGAGGTGGTTTGAGACATTTCATTGTTGAAGAGAGCCATGTCCATCAGAATTGATCGTCATATAGTACTGTTGTTGCCGTGTATAATGATCTCCTGGTTCTGCTCATTTCACTCAGCATCAGTTCATGTAAGTCTCTCCAGGCCTCTCTGAAATCATCTTGCTGATCATTTCTTACAGAACAATAATATTCCATAGTATTCATATACCATAATTTATTCAGCCATTCTCCAATTGATGGGCATCATTTCAATTTCCAGTTTCTTGCCACTACAAAAAGGGCTGCCACAAACATTTTTGCACATGTGGAGCCCTTTCCCTCCTTTAAAATCTCTTTGGGATATAGGCCCAGTAGAAACACTGCTGGGTCAAAGGGTATGCACTGTTTGATAACTTTTTGAGCATAGCTCCAAATTGTTCTCCAGAATGGCTGTATCCGTTCACAGCTCCACCAACAATGCAACAGTGTCCCAGCCCTCCCACATTCCCTCCAACATTCATCATTAACTTTTCCTGTCATTTTAGCCAATCTGACAGGTGTGAAGTGGTATCTCAGGGTTGTCTTGATTTGCATTTCTCTGATCAATAGTGATTTGGAGCACCTTTTCATATGACTATAAATAGTTTTAATTTCATCCTCTGAAAATTGTCTGTTCATATCCTTTGACCATTTATTGATTGGAGAATGGCTTGAATTTTTATAAATATGAGACAATTCTCTATATATTTTAGAGATGAGACCTTTATCAGAACCCTTGAATGTAAAGATGATTTCCCAATTTATTACTTCCCTCCTAATCTTGTCTGCATTGATTTTGTTTGTACAAAAACTTTTTAACTTAATATAGTCAAAATTATCTATCTGGTTTTCAATTAAGAGTTCTAGTTCTTCTTTGGACATAAATTTATTCCATCTCCATAGGTCTGAGAGGTAAACTATATTACATTCCTCTAATTTACTTATAGTATCACTCTTTATATCCAGATCATGAACCCATTTAGATCTTATCTTGGTGTGTGGTGTTAGATGTGGGTCAAGCCCTAATTTCTTCCACACTAGTTTCCAGTTTTCCCAGCAGTTTTTGTCAAATAGTGAATACTTATCCCAAAAGCTGGGGTCTTTGGGTTTATCAAAAACCAAATTGCTATAGTTATTGCCTAGTTTGTCTTGTGATTCTATCCTATTCCACTGATCGACTACTCTATTTCTTAGCCAGTACCAAATGGTTTTGATGACCGCTGCTTTATAATATAGTTTTAGATCTGGTACAGCAAGTCCACCATCGTCAGCCTTTTTTTTTCATTAATCCCCTTGAAATTCTTGACCTTTTGCTTTTCCAAATGAACTTTGCTACTATTTTTTCTAGATCTGTAAGATAATTTCTTGGGAGTTTGATTGGTATGGCACTAAATAAGTAAATTAGTTTGGGTAGTATTGTCATTTTTATTATATTCGCTCGTCCTACCCATGAGCATTTTAAGTTTTCCCAATTGACTAGGTCTGATTTGATTTGTGTGGAAAGTGTTTTGTAATTTAGTTCATATAGTTCCTGACTATCCCTTGGCAGATAAATTCCCAAATATTTTATACTATCAACAGTTATTTTGAATGGGATTTCTTTTTGTATCTCTTGCTGCTGAACTTTATTGGTAATATATAAAAATGCTGATGATTTATGTGGATTTATTTTGTATCCTGCCACTTTGCTAAAGTTGTGTATTGTTTCTAGTAGTTTTTTAGTTGAGTCTCTAGGGTTCTCTAAGTATACCATCATGTCATCTGCAAAGAGTGATAATTTGGTTTCTTCACTACCTACTCTGATTCCTTCTATCTCTTTTTCTTCTCTTATTGCTGAAGCTAACATTTCTAATACAATATTAAATAGTAATGGTGACAGTGGGCAGCCTTGTTTCACTCCTGATCTTATTGGGAATGGTTCTAGTTTGACTCCATTACATATGATGCTTGCTGAAGGTTTTAAGTAGATACTACTAATCATTTTAAGGAAAAGCCCATTTATTCCTATACTCTCCAGTGTTTTTAATAGGAATGGGTGTTGGATTTTATCAAAGGCTTTTTCTGCATCTATGGAGATAATCATATGGTTTTTATTAATTTGGTTATTAATATAATTGATTATGCTAATAGTTTTCCTAATATTGAACCAGCCCTGCATTCCTGGTATAAATCCTACTTGGTCATGATGTATTATCCTGGGGATGACTTTCTGTAATCTTGTTGCTAAAATCTTAAAATCAGGTAATTCTTAACACTCTGAACTTTTTCTGACCCTCCAATATCATTTCTACCAAGGTAGAAGGGGGAACCATACAGGATCAGGATCCATTTTGAATTTTTTTTTTTGCTTTTATAGTTTGTCAAGGCCAAAATATCTGCTGGCAGATTTCTTTGCAATCTTTGATACTTGCATAGTCTTTCCTACCTAGATTTTTTGACATGGATCTATCACAATTCACCTCCAACTTGTGTGCTTCTTTTCAATCTCTTTTGCTGGATCTTCATCCACATCCTCCTACCCCCTTCCCTAGATGGCAGGTAATCCAATACATGTTAAATGTTAAATCCAATATATGTGTACATAGTTATCTGTATTATATTCCACACATTTCTACACTATACCTCTGCACCAGCAATCATTTCCATATTATTTCTTGGGGAACCTGCAACTCCACCCATGCACTGAGTATGGATTGTAAGCTTTTGCCTTATCTCCCCCAGAACCAGACCCACCTGGCACTAATTGGTCTTCTCCACACCAAATAGTCTTTCTCCTCTCCCTCTCACACACATAAAATTTTCAACTCCATTTTGTAAGTTGTTTTCATCATGAGCATGTAAGCTCCTTGAAAAAAAAGTAAAAGTTGTTTTTTGTGTATTTTTGTTTTGCTTTGTCTTGTTTGCTTTTTTTGTATTCTTGATACTTGCCCAGTGTCTGGCACATAGTAAGCATTTAAGAGATGTTTGTGGCTGGTTCTTAGATATCAGTCACATTTTGTTGTCGGAATCACCATCAAAACTCTTTCAGCTTGAGATAAATCACCAAAGCTTGTGTCTCATTCTGGGGAATTTTAGAATTCATGGTTACACCATGCCATGACAAAATCTCAGAGGAGGAGTCTAGTGGAAGTGTAATCCTCTACTTCTGAAAATATAAAGATTTCTCTTTCCCTCTCCCCTCACTCCAAAGTACTTTGCTGGTCTTATCCTTCATCTTTTGTACAAGCATCCTGGATGCTTCCTCTGGAATGTGTGCTCACAAATATGATTAAGTCGTTTCCTTCTCCAGCAAACAACCTTACATTAATAAGGGCATTTAAAAATTCCCAAATCTTTTAATACCAAAATCCATGATTTATTTCATGTCTGGTCATTCCTTCCATCAATAATACTTTGAATGATCAAAATCTTATGAATTATTGTGTCCCCCAACATCTTCCCCCCAAAAATTACAAGCAAGTGACCAGCTTCTGATAATGAACTTCTCTACTCATAGCTAAGGAGCTTCTTGGTAAAAAAAAAACTGAGCCTATATTAAAAAAACTTTGAATCTGACTTTGGTAGCCTGTCAGGAATTAACAGTTTCTAAGACACCAGGATTACCTCCCTGCCTTCAGAGGACACCTGAGGACATTAATGGAGAGCTTCATTAGTAATAACAACAGTTGACATTCTGATGGCACTTGACATTTTACAAAACATTTAATGCATTACTAAATTACTAAGGCATAAGGGCCTCACAGTACAACTATTATTCTTATTTAACAGATAGAAAACCAAAGCTCAGAGGCGTTAAGCAATTTGCCCAAGGTCACTCAGGGAGTCAATGGTGAATCAGGTATATGGACCTGTGACACCAAATTCAATGCTCATTCACCTATACCCTGCTGCCTCATATATACACTCAAGAATTAATTACTGAAGGAAGAAAACAAGCATTTATTAAGTTCCTATTTGTGCAAGCACTGTGCTAAACATTTTAACATATAATTAAAACTTTTCAATAATACAGTGAAGTATAATTATCCATATTTTATACTGAAGGAAACTGAGACAGACATAGGTTAAGTGACTTATCCAAACTCAGACAGCAAGTAAGTATACCTTGAAGTCAGGTTTTCTTGACTCCAGGCCTATCATTCTATCCGCTGTTACATAATTGGGCCTTACTGAACATAGTCACATTCATTTGGTTACAAATATTTACTATGAACAGGGACATAAGCTGGGCACTGTAGAGATAACATATAAGAATAAGTCACAGTATCTAGCCTCAAGGAGCTCACAGTTCATTAAGGAATAAATGAAAGGAAAAGAAATAATTACAATTGAAAGCAGGTTGTAAAACTGTGTTAAGAAAGAATCAAAGTCCATAAGACATCAGAGCTCATTAGAGGGGAAAAAATTTAGCAAAAACTTCATGACAGAGATAATTTTTGACACTGGCTTTAACCAAAGATTAAGTAAAGGCTGGAAAAATACTCAATTAGCAAAGTGGATTGATCACCACATCATTCCCTGATTAATAGCTCCTCCATCTAGTCTTGCTATTTTTCAAAATTTTCCATTGGCTAGATTTCTTTTTTGTTGTTGTTGTTGTTGTTTTGTTTTGTTTTTTTGGGGGGGGGTTGCAAGGCAATTAGGGTTAAGTGATTTGTCCAGCTAGCATTAAGTGTCTGAAGCCAGATTTGAATTCAGATTCTCCTGAATCCAGGGCCAGTGCTCTATCCACAAGGCCATCTATCTGACCCCACTGGCTATATTTCAAAACCTGCTCATACTCACTACTCAAAGAAATCGGCTATCCATACAAGAAAAACTAAATAATTGCATCTATTTCTTACGCAGATTTCAGTATTTATCTGAATGGAGACCCTATAGAATATATATGTAGAAGAGGCAACACAGATGGACCATGAACTGGGACTAGAATTGTAGAGGGAAAAGGGAATGGGTTGGATTGCTTTTGAGCAAACAGTTTTACTGATTCCCAAGTCTTCCCATCATACGAAGGGGCCATATTTTCAGTTCAAACATTTTCATCAGCCTTATTATATGGCAGTAAGACCTGGAACACAAGTGAAGACTTAAAAATAATGATTGCACACTGGTAAGTGGAAAGGCACGTGATGGGGATGAGCAGGTTATGGAATATAACCAATGGAAAATTCCAAAAAAAATAAGCTTAAAGGGTATCATAAAAATGTAAAACAGAAATAGATGAAGGACTGGTCATCTCATGGTGAGAATGAGAGATATTAGGCATATAGCAGGAATATTTGGCTTATACCTTTGTGATGTCAAGAGAAAGAAAGGAAGTCTTCTAGCATGTGGGGTAGATGGACCTCCTATAGTATGAGTGGGTTTAGTAGAGTGTCACATAGGATGGGCAGGCTTGGGAAGAAGTTCATGAATTGATGATGACAGATCAATTTGAATAACTTACCTATTATTTGCAAGGCCCTGTAACTGTCACTCTTGTTCAACTTCTATTTTACCAATTGATGATAATATCACCCAAGAACAATTGCCATATATAGGAATAGGACAGACTGAATAGTAAAAATAGAGGAGCTAATGACTGTGAGATAATGTGGTAGGAAAATCCACTTTTAGTTTGTAAATTGTTTTTTCAATAACCATGCTGTTGTACTGTCTCCAGTATGGATTTTTCCTCCACATACTTGAAACACTTCAGCTGTTTTCTGCTTCCTTATTCTCTTTGGTTACAATTCTACCTCCTCTATAAGTATCTATAATTTTATGGCCCAAATGTAATGGTTCATTGGCAGAAGACAGTTTGTTATAATATTTTAAAAATATACATTGTCAACTAATGGTAAAGACTGTTTGTTATAATTTTTTAAAATAAATTCTTTCCCATTTTTTGCTTCTCTCTGTAATTTCCATTTTGATCCCAGAATACCCTTGGGGTTCACTCTACTTTAATAACTACCTCACCAAGATTTCTTTAAAATGGTTTTGTGCCACTCTGCTTCCTTATGCTTTATGAAAACTGGTCATAATTGTCCCTCATCCTTCTTTGTAAGATTTGACAGATAAGCCTATATTCTAATGCATTGATGTATCTCAATTTGTCAAGTAAATGGATGCTTTTTTGACTAAAGCACTTTCTGGGCTCTTTTGGTCTCCACAGTGTAGTAATTGATTTATACTGGCTTAATTTCAGCATGAAATTATTATAGTCAGTGTTAATGTTTCATCTATTGTCCATTTCTCATTTTTTATTTTCACTAATTTATTTAAATAATATGGTTAAATCTTAATTGTACACAATATCTTTCTGATTGCTATTCTCTCTTCTTTATTTAAAATTTTGATCTTTGCACTGATGAGTCAATGTTCAGGTTGAGCACACAGATCCTAATCAAAGACAACACCCATATGCAAAATTAGCACTTCATTTTCAGTTAAAATGCAGTAAATTTTGTGATGTTATTTTATTTCACCATTTCTAGCACCTATCTTTTCTAAAAGAAAGTGTTCATGATATAAATGTATAAAGCTTCTATTTAATCTACAAATCTGTGATCTCTCTCTTTCTTCTGAGCCATGCTTTCCCATATAACTCTAAATCCATCTTCTTTCCCCCCATATTTTCACTGTCATCAAGTATCAGAGTTTCTATGATTTAATCTGGAAAGTTTTATCAAATTTTCCATGGAATTTCTTTATAACTTTGTTCTGAGCAACTGACATTGGTGCATAATCTATAATTATCTTCAAGTTAGTTTTTGAAAAACAAATAATTAATGCTACAATGCTATATGATGACTATCCCATATTAAAAATGTCTTATAATTTGGAGGAATAAAGAAAAAAAGAAAAACACTCTTTTCTTTATATCTCCAAGGAGAATGTATGAGTCATTCTTCAATTTAGCTGCAACTTTGTTCTTTTGTTGTGTTGTTTAATTTATAGCAAGAATGTCAAGACTGCTATGACTCAGTTCTTTTAGTAATATGTACCCTCACTGGTTATAGGTCTTAGGGTCAAAGTGCCAACATTCAAATAAAAGTTTGTTGATGCTGTAAAAACTGTATCATTTTTTGTACTTCCTGAATCCTTTTCTGAAACTTTAGGAGAATAGAGGGGCTACATTGGACTAAGGATATTTCTTTTTTCATTTGTTTGTTTCATGATTACCATAGCCAAAAAGAGTTTTATCATCAAATGGCCATATGCCTTTCCATGATTCAATAGGCTATTTTGGAAGATAGACTCAGTGATTAATAAATGTATTATTTGCTGTATTTCAGGACATGGAAAAATATTAAATGTAAGTTTTGAGGGTTTTTTTAAAGAAAAAGTTCTAGAAAAATAGAGGTCTGAGTAAAGAATAGGCAAGTTAGAGTGTTCAATGGTGCTACACTATGATTCTCTAGTAAATGGGAAAAGGATAAATGTTGTTTGTTTTCCCTTCAAACTCTCTTCTAGGTTAAAGTTGCTGGATTAGGGTAAGTAGTAGACACAAAAAGAGAGGGTAATGACAATGATGGAGAATGTTTGGGGAGCAGAACTTTCTTTGATTTGGCTGGAACCTGTGTGTATATGAAAGGGAGCAGCAGGATATAAAGGGGACAAGGACAATAAGAGCATGCATGGTGAGGACACTGAAAGCCAGATTTAGTAGCTTTGATTTTGATAATCACAGATTCTCAAAGTTATTTTTAAAAAAGCCTCAGAGGTGCCTCTCTATAACTTTCTACCCATTATTTTCTTTTTTTATTAAAGTTTTTTAATTTTCAAAAATATGCATGGATAATTTTTCAACATTAACTCTTGCAAAACCTTGTGTTTCAATTTCCTCCTCCTTTTCCCATCCTCTCCCCTTGATGGCAAGTAATCCAATATATGGTAAACATAGTAAAATATATATTAAATCCAATATATGAATTCATATTTATATATCTTGCTGCACAAGAAAAATCAAGTCAAAAAGAAAAAATGAGAAAGAAAAAAATGCAAGCAAACAGCAACAAAAAGAGTGAAAATACTATGTTGTGAACCACACTCAGTTCCCACAGTCCTCTCTTTGAATGCAGATGGCTCTCTTCATCACAAGATTATTGGAACTGGCCTGAATCACCTCACTGTTGAAAGCAGCCACGTCCACCAGAATGGATTATCATATAGTCTTGTTGTTGCTGTGTACAATGATCTCCTAGTTCTGCCCATTTCACTCAGCATCAGGTCATGCAAGTCCCTCCAGGCCTCTCTGAAATCATCCTGCCGGTTGTTTCTTACCGAACAATAATATTCCATGACATTCATATACCATAATTTGTTCAGCCATTCTCCAATTGATGGGCATCCATTCATTTTCCAGTTTCTAGCCACTACAAAAAGAGCTTCCACAAACATTCTTGCACATGTGGGTCCCTTTCCCTCCTTTAAGATCTCTTTGGGATATGGGCCCAATAGAAACACTGCTGGGTCAAAGGGTATGCACAGTTTGATAGCCTTAGATACTTAGTAGCTATGTGACTGGGTAGGATACTTGCCTCTGCCTCAGTTTCCTCAACTGTAAAAAGGGGGTAATGATAGCATGCACCTCACAGAGTTGCTGTGAGGATGATATGAGATATTAATTATAAAGCACAAAACACAGTGTCTGGCACAGAGTTGTTCTGTTTGTTATTTATCATTCTTTTCAAAGAAGACCAATGACATCATGAGGTGATGTCTTAACTTGTATGTAAACTGGATTTAAGTGAGGCAGACTAGCACAAAGTCACCAGCCTCACAGTCTCTTCCAGGGTCATCAAAGGCAAGCAAAAAGTCAGGATTTATGGTCTTGATGGAGCTCTTCTGGAAAGCATTCCACTGCACCTGCTTCAACTGTTTTCATGGCCATTGGGAAAAACCGTTCTCATAATACTCTTTCCACTAGGAGGAAAAGTCTTCACCCTTGTGGGGAAAACATCCCCCCAATTCACCAGTGGGTCTGAGGCCTGTCGGTCACTATCAATCTGGTTTAGCCCTTGGGCTGAGATGTGGTCATTGTGGTCAATACTTGTGGCACATGGCACCTGCTCAGCAACTGCTTATTCCCTCCCTATAAATCAACAAACATATATTAAATGCCTTCTGTATGTCAGGAACAGTGCTAGATACGGAGGAGACAAAAAGAAAAGGGAAAATGTTTCGGCACTCCAAGAGCTTATAGATTAGCTGAAGGAGACTGTGTGTGTGTGTGTGTGTATCGACATCTATATGTGCATGTATATGTGTGTGTATATATGTGTGTGTATTTGTGTGTACACATATGTGCATGTGTGTATGCATTTTAATTATGTTACACATAATGTACATATATGTGTATATTTGTATGTAGTATATTATATGTATATATGCATGTATGCATATGTGTGTATGTATTATACATTATATGTGTATATGTGTGTATGTGTATATTCTATATTCCATATATATATATATGTATATATATAACAATACAGAATATAGAACACACACGCACACATATTTAAGAAAAGCCCCAAAGGAAGGCACTGGTACCTGAGAAGAGTCGTGACAGAGCCTGAGAGGCATAGTAAGGTCATCCCTGACTGAGGGCAGAAGAGCAGCATCAGGGTAGGAGCCCCGAGGGGGCCAATTTAGCCAGACACAGCCTGAGTGGAATGGAAAACTGGGCACTAAGCATGGAAAGGTTGGCATCTCCTGCAAGCTGTTAATGACAAGCTGGGCCCCAGAAGCAAAGTCCTGCTGAGGGACCACTAAAAGTGGGGTTCAGAATACCAAGAAGTGGGAGCGATCCCTCTGGGCCCACAAAGAGCAGGGATTTATGGGACACGGATGGCTTCCTTGCTTGTCATGCTGCTGGGTCCCTCATCACTGCCAGGATGACACACTGATGATGGAGCCTTACTTTGTCCGGAGGGATTTGGCTACTGCGGATTTAAAACTGAGATTTATCAGGAGGAGCAGTTACTAGGGCTCCTAATGTAATCCAGCAGTAGTTTACGCTTGGTGCTGACATTCCAAATCGATCCTGAACTGCACTGTTTATTCTTTTGTTTAAGTCTCTTGTTCTGGCTAATATGGCATGATCTCTGCAATAGGCTTTCTTCCCAGGCCGCTGGTATCTGGCACAGCAGCCGTAGGTTCTAATCAAGTCTGACCCAGCACCAGCTTTACAGCATGGAAAGCATCTGAATTCTTGATAAAAAGCAGCCATGATCCAGGCTCATGCCCAGAACAAACTCATCAAGTTAGCACTGTCGGTTTCTTTAGGGTTTGTGGGTTACCCAGAAGGGGAAGGGGAAAAGAGCAAGAAGAAAGGAATAAGGAAAGAGGAGAAAAAGAAATGATTGGGGTGGACTGGTCAGGAATGGAGAAAAGGAAGGAATGTGTGAGTCTAAGGAGGAGAAAGAGGAAAAAGGGGCTGGGAGAAAAGGAAAAGATTTCAGGATAGTTGGCTTAATGTCAGACCAAAAAAAAAAGGTTCCTCAAAACAGCCATCCAAGGTAAGCAGGGCAAGAAGACTCTCCCAATAAAGTAAACTGAGACTCAGTTTATCCAAGGTCATAAATCTAGTAAACATTGGAGTTCATGTGAGGTAGAACAGAAATAAATAAGTGGAAAAGAAGGAATAAATGAAAAGAAGAGGAAAGACTAAAATTGGTTCAGAACAATAAATGAGGACAAAAGAGAAGAGGAAATTAATAGGGAAGGGGGGAAATGGGTACAGGAGAAGATGCAGAAAAGGAGGATCATTTTTAATTTAGGTTTATATTTCTTTTTTTATTTTAAAGCTTTTTATTTTCAAAACACATGCATAGATAATTTTTCAACATAGACCTTTGTAAATAGGTTTACATTTCTTATGAAGAAAATTACCCATGTGCCTTTGCAGGGAAGAAGATATTCACATCCCATTTCTAATACTAAACAATAAATCACCATACGCAAGGCATCTAATCTCTCTAAGCAGCATGGCATAAAGGTCAAAATGCTGTGCTGGGCATCAGATCAGGAAAATCCGGATTCACATTTCACTTCTGATACTGGCTATGGTACAATAGCAATTCGCTTAATCTCTCTGAGTCTCTTTCCTCATCTGTAAAATGGGAAGAAGCAACATGGCACAGAGGAATCAGGTAATTCTGGATTCAGTCCCTAAGTGATTTTGTGCAAGCCACTTGGCTTCATAGTCCCCAAGTCAATTTTCTATGACTTAAGTTGAATGAGTGTGAATTTGGTCCAAGGTTGCTTTTCTTCCAAGGATTAAAATGCTTCCCATGCTATAAAGCTGGTGTTGGGTCAGTCTTGATTAGAACCAGTGGCCTGTGTAGAAAGCCTAATGCAGAAATCATGCTGTATTAGCCAGAACAAGAGACTTAAACAAAAGAATAAACAGTGCAGTTCAAGATTGATTTAGAAAATCAGCACTAAGCACAAATCTCTGCTAGATTACATTAGGAACACAAAATCTGATCTGTTCCAGCCTCTCTGGAATACTCCATCTATTCCAAAGCACCATATTTTCAGAAGAATATTGTCTCAAAACTATTGAGACAACAGTTTGGAGCTTGGAGTTCTAGGGACTGTGACATTACTTCCTTCTGATAGCTAATTCACCATGACTTGATCATCAACTCATACTAAGTGAACTTAGCTCTGAAGGGCAAAACTGAGAACAAGAAGAAGGAGGAATTTCAAAATACTAGATTTCAGCTCACTTTAAGAAAAAATTGTATTTTCAAACAAAGAAATTAAAAGCATTTCCAATCATATGAAAAAAAATGTCCTAAATCAGAGAAATGCAAATTTATACAACTCTGAGGTACCACTACATATCTCTTACATTAGCTAAGATGATAGGAAAAGATAATGACAAATGTTGGAGGGGATGTGAGAAAACTGAAATACTAATACATTGTTGGTGGAGTTGTGAACTGAGCCAACCTCTCTGAAAAGCAATTTGGAACTTTGCCCAAAAGGCTATAAAACTGTGCAAACTCCTTGATCCAGCAATGTCTCTACTGGGTCTGTATCCCAAGGAGATCATAATATAAGGGAAAAGAACCCACATGTGCAAAAAAAGGTTTGTAGCCACCTTTTTTGTAGTGGCAAGGAACTGGAAATTGAGTGAATGCCTGTCAGTTAGGGAATGGTGGAATGAGCTATAGTATATGGATGTTATGAAATATTATTGTTCTATAAGAAACAATCAGCAGAATGATTTCAGAGAGGCCTGGAAAGACTTACATGAACTGATACTAAGTGAAGTGAGCAGAACCAAGAGATCACTGTACATAGCAACAAGATTCTGCAACGATGAATTCTGATGGATGTGATTCTTTTCCACAATGGGGCAATTCAGGCCATTTTTTTTTTTTTTGCTTTTTTGCTGAGGCAGTTGGGGTTAAGTGACTTGCCCATGGTCACACAGCTAGGACGAGTTAAGTGTCGGAGGGCAGATTTGAACTCAGGTCCTCCTGACTTCAGGGCTGGTGCTCTATCCACTGCGCCACCTAGCTGCCCCTATTCAGGCCAATTCTTAAAGACTTGTGATGGAAAGAGCCATCTGCATCCAGAAAGAGGGCTGTCGAGACTGAATGTGGATCACAACATAATTTATTGTTAGTTTGTTTTTTGTTTTCTTTCTCATTTGTTTCTTTTTTTGATCTGAATTTTCTTGTCAAGCACAATAAATATAGAATTACATATAGAAGAACTGTACATGTTTAACATATCTTAGATTGCTTGTCTGGAGGAGAGGATGGAGGGGAAAGATTGGAGAAAAATTTAGAACACAAAAGTTTTGCATGGGTTAGTATTGAAAATCATTTTTGCATATATTTGGATAATAAAAAGCTATTTTAAAAAGAAAGAATTGTTTTAAACTCTTATAATTATCTTTTTTTTTGTTTTTTGTTTTTTTTTGCTGAGGCAATTGGGGTTAAGTGACTTGCCCAGGGTCACACAGCTAGGGAATGTTAAGTGTCTGAGACCAGATGTGAACTCAGGTCCTCCTGACTTCAGGGCTGGTGCTCTAACCACTGTGCAACCCAGCTGCCCTAAAACTCTTATAATTATCTTAAAATGCAATGGTCTGCTACATGAAGTGATGAGGTCCTTGTCCCAGGAATTATTCAGGTAGAACTATCTCTTGTCAAGGTATGTGCAGAAAGAGAAGATTTATGCACTGAGTGAATGGCAGCATTAGAACACCTGAGGTCCTCTCCACTAACATTCTATGGTCTTACCATATAACACTGCCTACCAGTTTATTTTTTTTTCCTTTTTTATTCCTGGTCTAGATCTCCATTTTGTTTGAGCTTAATTTTTTCATAGTGTCTCTTTCTCACAAGTGGGAGGTAAAGTGGTTCTGATTTAGTAATTCCAGTTAGTCATTGTTAAAGGTATGATAAAAGATACCTGATTCTGTATTCATGAAGATTCAAGATATAGCTTCTAAATCCATCTCTTACACTGAATGGGAGACTCTGGGCAAGTCACTTCATCTCAGTTTCCTCATAAGTAAAATGGGAGTAAAACTACCTTTCTCATGGAGCTCATTTCTAATGAATGTAAAGTGCTTTATAAATTATATCATTATTATTAGCCCACTATGAGACAAGATATGTGCATACACATGCATGCATAGATAAATGTGTTTGTGTCTCTAGATGTACCAGTACAGGTAATGTGGGCAAGTGAGCATGTGTATATAAACAAAGTTAACAATGTAGAAAGGGGAAAAGGCAAACCAAACAACCTTTCAGATCTCATCACAATAAGCTCCAGGGCCTTCTCCCACTTCAAAGACTCCTCCCAGTTCAAGAAATGCTTTATCTTCCTCTTAATGATCAGAAGAATCCATATCTCTAATTGCTGGCATTTACACAGCTCTGTCACATCTCATCTCATCTCATTGATCCTCATAACAGCCCCTTGCAGTCAACAGCTAGGATATGGAAGCAAAATCCCCCACACTGGAGACTAGAAGGCTGGGCCCCCATCCTGACTCTGCAGCTGATTAGAATGATATCTTCCCATTTCATTTTCTTCCTCTGTGGAGTGAGGGAGGTGTATAGGATCATTTTTAGATTCCCTTCCGGCTCTATGAGATGAGTATTCTCATGCTTAGGGGTAAAAGGGAAGCTTAAGAAGGAGGAGGAGGAGCAGGAGGGTGTGAAGAGGAAGAAGGGAAAGGAAAATAACATTAATATTCTATTTGGAGTCTCTTATTTTACCAGGAGAGAAAACAGGTTTCTGATTCCTGCCCTGACTGATAACTCTTGCTAGATTGAGAATAGTGATTTTAATTCCCCTGCCCACCTTCAAAAAAAAAAAAAAAATTCCCCAGGGTTGGAAGGTAGGGAAGTTTTCAGGTATCTATGACACCTCCAGGAGTAGACCATGCATATGTAAATAAAACATAAAGCCACAATCAGCTCTTATGGGGAGAAATGAGGGCCTAAGGGCCCCTAAATCAGCAATATATTCAATTTCTCTGGCGCAAAAGCTGTGCTCTTCACAAGGAAGGATCAGACTCTCTTTGAGGTCAAAAGAAATTAGTTCCCAAGGGGGAAAAAAGCATTTGACTTAAGTGGATAAATAATCACTGGAGAGTATTCTTCATCTACTAGATTTCCTGGCTTAGAATTTTGAAACTGTGGTATGAAGAGAATTGAATACAAAGAGATTTGGAATCATACAAAGAATGTTAGAGCTAAAAGAGACCTTTGGGGCCATCTAGACCAACCCCTCCTTTTTATAGCTGTTCCCGGAAAGCGTTGACAAAGAAGAAGGAAAAAGGGCACAGGAAGGACTTCAAATACCTAAGGGCTGTCATGGGAAAAAGAGAGTCAACTTACTCTCCCATGTGGCTCCAAAAGGCGGGACAAGGACCAATGAGCACAAGTTAACAGAATGGAAAATGCTGTTCCAACAAATGGAGATGAATGGACAGACTTATGAGGTATCCAGTCCCCCAAAGACTCACAGAATCTTAAAGATGGAAGGTCATCTGGTCTAACCCTTCTGCTTAAAGCATGAATTGTCTCTATAAAATCCCCAAGTGACTATGAGCATCCATTCTCTTCCTAAGGCCTCTAATGACAAGGGAGCACTTTCTTCACAAGGAAACACATTGGGCAGCTCTCATTATTAGAAAATTCTTCCTCATGCTGCTGCACTGAAATGTATATCCCTGTAATTTTTTCCAATAAAGCCTCAACTCTTTTTAAAACATATTTTATTGATACTTTTTTGTTTTTATATCACCTACATTTACCCCACTATCTATCTTTTACCTCAGGGGCAGATAGGTGACACTGTGGATAGAGTACCAAGCCTGAAATCAAAAAGACTGATTTTCCTGAATTCAGGACACTTAGTAGCTGTGTGACTCTGAAAACGTCATTTAACCTTGTTTATCTCAGTTTCCTCATCTGTAAAAAAAAGCTGGAAAAGGAAATGGCAAGCCACTCTACTATCTTTGCTTAGAAAACACCAAATGGGTCACAAAGAGTAAGTAGTTCAACAATGAACAAATCCCTTACCTCCCCTTTTCAGAGCAATTTCTTTTAATGACAATAAAAATATTTAAAGAGGAAAAGGAAATGGGCAAAATAGATGAAAATGAAAAAACCTAATATTGTATTCGATGAGAAAACCCGCAGATCCCACCTCTGCAAAGGAGAGGGGAAGTCATCTTCTCAAATCTCTTCTTCAGGACCAAGCTTGATCATTATGATTTCATGAATTCCATTTCAATTATTTTATGATGATGTATGTTGTAGACACTATGTTTTTGGCTTTGTTCACTTCACAACCTTAATTCCTACATATCTTTCCATACTTCTCTATAATCATCATGTTCATCCATTCTGGCAGCACAGCAATATTCCATTACATTCATGTACTATAATTTGTTAAGCTATTCTTTATTCGATGGTTATTTATTTTGCTTCTACTTCTTTGTTATCATAAAAAAGAGTGCTGGTATAAACATACTGGTGTATATGAAGCTTTCCTTTTTGTCAGTGACCTCCCTGAACTATATGCCCAGTGGCTGAATCTGCATCATAGGACACAGACATTTCAGTCACTTCATTTTTATAATTCCAATCACTTTCTAGAATGATTAAACCAATTTATAGATTCATCAATAATGCATTAGGGTGTCAGTCTTCCCAGAGCCCCTAGAAAGTTGACAATGACCATCTTTTGTCATTTTTACTAATTTCCTGATCATGAGGTAAACCCTCAGGGTTGTTTTGATTTGCATTTCTTTTATTATCAGTGATGTGAAGCATCCTTTAGTATATCTATATATGTATATATATAGTCAATTGTTAATAATTTGTGATTCTTCTTTTGTGAATGATTTGTTCATATTCTTTGAGCACTTATCTATTAGAGAATGGTTTTTGCTCTTAAATATTTGTTAGTTATTTATATATCTTGGATAGCAAACTCTTATTGGAGAAATCTGATAGAAAGATTTCTCCCCAGTTCACCTATTCCTTTCTTATCCTAGATGCACTAATTTGTTTGTACAAAAGATTTTCAATTTCATGCCATCAAAATTATCTAGTTTGTCTTTTATAATTGCTTTTATAATTTATTGTTTGTCTAATAATATGTACCCTCCTCATAGCTACAAAGAGTGTATGATCTGTTTCTCTTTTACTTTTTTCCTGGTGTTACTATTCAGATCACATAATCATTTTGAACTTCTATTATTGTTTTTGTCAATTAAGTTGTGCCAATTCTTAAACCCCATTTGGGGTTTCATTGGCAAAGATACTAGAGTGGTTTGCCATTTCTTTCTCCAGCTAATTAATCCAACAGAATTGGGTGACTTGCCCAGGGTCACACAGTTAATCAGTGTTTGAGGTCAAATTTGAGCTCAAGTCCTCCTAACTCCAGGACTAGTTATCTACTGTGCCACCTAGAAAAGAGGGGTTTTTTATTATTATTTTAGAATAAAGATCCTAGTTCTGCTTTTTAGGGCCAAGTAGAACAAATCTAATTACTCTAATAGATGACAGCCCTTTTATTGGAAGCCTACTATGTGTCAGATACATTAAGCTTGGACAAAAATGAAGGGGTTTCTGCCAATTGGAATCTATTTTAACAATTAATCCTTCCTCTCTCTGCTTTCAAGTATTCCTTCCTGTAGCTAAACATAGTTTCTTCTACCTAATTACTACTCATTTCTATGGTTTGGTTTCTCCATCCTGAGTAGCTTCCTTTGGATCTCTCTCAGTTTATCAATGTCCCTTCAAGAATATGCACCCAGGATTAAATATAATATATTTGCTCAGAGGAAACTATGCTATAACATATGAAGGAATTGGCCTTGACATTCAGGAAAACCTACCTTCTGGTTCTGCTTCAGACAGACTAATGCTGGGCCCTGACTAAGCTGCAGATAAGTTGTCGAGTTATATGTAGGTAGGGAAGAGGGGAAGGGTTTCTATGGGCAATTCTTTCCAGGAATGAAATCACTAGCCTAACAAAAAAAAAATAACACCTGAGCAGAGGCTAGATGGCCATTTTAATCAGGGATATTATATAGGACATTAGTTGAGCAGGCAGAGCTGTAGGATAATAATGGGCTGAAGCTGCAGGGTAAATTTAGGTTCAATTATAATGAAGAACTTCCCAACCCTTAATGCTATCCTGGGGAAGAATGCTGCTACTTGGCAATAGTGATGTTCCTATGCCTGTGACTGAAGACTTTCAGGTGGAGCCAGGAATATTTGTCAGAGATAATTAATCAATCAGACAACAATCAGTCAGCAAGAGCAAATGGAAATGAAGCAGTCCCTTGCACTCAAGAAAGTTAAATTCTATTGTGGAAGATGTCCTGTATGTTTATTAGTATATACAGAATAAAAAGGGGAAAGACCAGGCAATTGAAGGACAGAAGACATTAACTTGTTTACAAGGGAACAAAAAAAGTTCTAGAGAACTAGTTTCCATTGATTCACCACAACATGAGTTAGACCCATTCCTCTTCCTTCCCTTTTATGATAGGGATTCATTTTCCTTAAAAGGAGACACAGTGGTGATGGGATCCAGCTGGCCCTTGTTTGCCTGATGTAATTTCTTTCTCACCCTGCCCCTACAACGAACATGGGGTGACTCTAGTTAGGTTCCTTCTCATTGTTCCTAAGATAATGATAAGCTTTCTCTAAAAAGATACAAAAGAGTTGCCAGGACATGATTGGCCTTGGCTTCCCTGACATATATTCCCAGTCACTTATGGGCATAAAGGTCTCAGTCACTGGAGTCTGGGTCCCTCAAATTTAAGGGATTTTTGAATACCATGATTCAATACTGTCCTGATGACCAGACACACTTCCATATGTACACAAAGGAGGTCAGGTCCATGAATCCTTGTTACAAATCCTTGCTGTATTAGAGCAAAATAAACTTCTTTTTATTAGTTCTTCAGTGACTTATGAACATTTCATTTTATTCCAACTCCAAATTAAAACTAAGAGTGCAAGTTTCAGAATCACCGCCAGGAAGAAAATAAAAACAAACAAAACAAACAAACAAACAAAACAAACAAACAAACAAAAAACTTCACATAGACTTTAGAACTATGGAAGTACAGCATATGAGGCAAAGGAGACAGCCACTGCAAAAGAATAGAAGAATGAGATGGAAGGCTTTATGAGAAATATCAAGGCTAGGTTAGCTGGACTACAGAATATGAAAGGGAAGTGATGGATAATAAGGTATGAAAAGGATGTTGGGGTCAAATTGTGAAGCCAAAAAGAGAAGTTCATTATATTGTAAAATCAATTAGGAGTCACTCTAGCTTGTCAAGTAGAATTTCATCTGAAGAAAAATCTCTTTGGTACCTATATTGTTCATTCTTGAAAAAGACCATGACATCAAGGAGGTGATGCCCTGACATGCAAGTGAATTGGATTTAAAGTTACCTGCCTCACTTTCCCTTCCAGAGCCATTTGAGCCCAGGGGCCAGAGATAGAGCCTGATGACTGGAGATGCTCTGGATACCATGGGAGACCTTGACTTATGAAGAAGATATATAGGAATATGGAAAACCTTGAGGTAGGCCATTTGAATAATCCAGATAAGAGACAATAAAGAATTGTACTAAAATTGTTGCTATACTGTGTAAAAGGGATATTTAATATTGTAGAAGGCATGGTTTAGATTAGATAATTTCCAAGATCCTTTCTTACTCTTAAATTCTATGATTCTGAGTAAATGGCCCTAAGTTGCCTTCCAAATATGAGTTTCTGAGATGAGAATCTCCATAGGATGAGAAGAAAGGAAAGGTATGAGTAAAAGGGTCAACTAGTCAGATGCCTAAGATAAAACCTCCAACACCTCTTAAGGTCAAATGTTACTAGTAATAATGACAACATAGTAAAAGTCACTATAATGTAAGTGAAATTGACTTGATTGCCATTAGCCTAGGAATACTAAAGATTTTCCAAATGAAAGTCACAAACATTTAAGGAAATTTGGCTAACTACTCACACAGAAAACACACAGAAACAGAGAGATTATCCTTCATTTCAATGACAATATGGGATGATGTCTTATCTTTCATGCAAAATGGATTTAACTTGAAGCATAATTGCACAAAGTTGTCAGCTTCACTCTCTCTCCTTGTGAAGAGAATAAGTCCAAGATAAGGGCAACTGGCAACTGGCAATGGCCCAGGATGAAATGGATGACTTTGATGACTTTGATGTTTGACCAAGCTCTAAGTGATCCACACAGCCTGCTTCAGCCCCCTTCATGGCCATTGGAATAAATGGCTCTCATTTGTTCCATTCCACTGGAGGAAGTATTCTCATGCATGGGGATAGATATTCCCTAACTCATTGATGGCTTGAGGTCTGTTGGTTACTCTTTAATATGGTTTAATGTACATATTGAGCAATGGACACTGCACTTGATATAGCTTCTTGGAGTCACAGGTGAAAGTTGGGTAAAAGGAGGACAACAAAGGTAGTTGAGCATACCTGAAAAATGCTTGGTGAGTCAGAAGTCCTAGTCCTCCCTAAACACCCCATTCTCATTCATTCTCTCTCTGTCTCTGTCTCTCTGTCTTCTTTCTCTTACAACACACACACACACACACACACACAC
>JAJPUD010010034.1:38955-54147 GCA_023553655.1 Myrmecobius fasciatus
CTCTCTCTCTCTCTCTCTCTCTCTCTCTCTCTCTCTCTGGGTCTGTTTGTCTCTTTTTTCTCTCTCTCTCTTACACAAATGCATATTATCATTCCATTATCTAAACTATAATATTTTGATTTTTTGAATTTTGAATTGATATGATTATTTTGAAAAAACAGTCCACAAAATTTGTTGCTGGGCACATATATTTTACACTGATATTTTCAGTAGAATATGGCTTGATTCCATAACTTGAAAGCAAGATAGGATGTTGGAAAAATATTCAACTTAAATTCAGAAACCCCCAAGTTGAAATGCCAATTCAGCCACTTACACCATGCACGGGGGCAAAGTTCTCAATCTTTCTGAAATTCTTTCTTCTTCAATAAAATGAATGCATTGGAATATGTGATCTCTAAGTTTCCACCCATCTCCAAGGCCAGAGGGAGAAACATGAGCCAGATTGAATTTTGGTAACTGAAGAAAGTTTTCAATGACCTCAAGTTACTTTCAACAACAATAAAAAGATTCATCTTTTTAACACCAATGTTTTCCCAACGTGACTATCAATCATAGAACATTACAGTCTCCAAAGAGTCAAACTTCAAAAGGGAAATGTAAAGATATGGGGTGCATATAAATTTCCTGGACATAAAAAGTAAAAAGAAACCTATCATCAATGAAATATATATTCAGAAAAGGAGATAGGTCAGACATGCAAGCAAGAATAAAGGAAAAACAGTGACAGTTTTTATACTGCATTGTACCCATAAAGCATTAAAATACCAAACAAAACATCCAAAGGAAGTCCTCTATTATATAGTATATAATGTATATACACATATAATATGTAGATTATATATTAATGAGAAGAAATGATTTAAAATCACATAGGATTCAAAGGTATAGATCTCTCAGTAGAGGAAGTACCTACATCCATAAGAAATGTATCCCCTTAAATATCTAGATATGAATTAGCATCATAGATTTGGAGGGATTATAGTTCAGATTTGAAATAGAACTCAGAGATATTCTATTCCAACCTCTCCATTTTACATATGAAGAATGAATTAGAGAAGTTGAAACAATTTGCTCAAATACCCAGAAATTAAATAGAAAAGATAAAATTTAAATTTAAGGCCTCTTACCTTAAATTCATCACCATTTCCATTATATTAGACTGGAACTATAGAAATATATCAGTGATTTAGGTGATGATGGTCTAGATGAAGCAGGAGACAGGGACCTACCTAAAAATATTTACTCCAAAGGAAAAATTGACAGGATTTTCTGACAACCAGAATATCAGGAATTTTAGTGTGAGATGAATCAAAGATGACTCGGGGCTTTAATGGTAGTACCATTAAAGAAATGGAAATTGGGGGAAATTCCATATTTGGTTTTAGACTTATTGAATTATAACTGATGGCAAATCATCCAAGTGGAAATGAAGAGGCAAATTTGGAACTAAGAGGCCAGGCAGATGCAAATGCTGATGTCATGGATTACAGAGATGCTAGCTGAAACTTTTTTTTTCCAAAATCTGCAATTTATTTTGAAAAAAAAATTGCCAAAAAAGAGAAGAAAACAACTTTAAAACTCTTTCAAAAGAGGTTACAAGAAAACAATTTCTAGTTGAAACTTTTGAAGCAGTAGAAAGCTCAGAGTAAGAAAATATTTAAAAAGCACAACAGCAGAAGGACTAATGAGTATAGACCTGGGGATTGCCCCAGTTAAGATGCATGAAGCTTGATAAGAGCCAAGAAGGCAGATAAACTGAAGGCCATCAGACAGGCAGGAGGAGAAGAGAGTTCTTCAAAAGAGAGAAGGTTACTACAGCAACTTCATTGTATCTGACTTCCATTCAGTTCCTCACTTATTCAGTTCATCCAATAAACATGCATTAAGTGTTTAGATTGTTCAGAGCCCTGCCCTATGTGCTAGTCAGAACCATGATCTTTATCGATCAATCAATAAGGCATTATTAAATGTTTACATCCCAAGCAATGTGGTAGGTGCTAAGAATACAAAAAATGAAACCGTTTTCACTTTCAAGTAGCTCATATTCTAGCAGGGGATATGTATAAATATATACAGAATATATATATATATGGAGAATCAATAAAAATATGTTCAAAGTAATCAAATACAAAGTAGTTTGGGAAGGAGGGTATTAGCAGTTGCAAGTCACTGGGGATCAGGACAGGTTTCCTGTGGAAAGGAGCATTTGAATTATTTTGAAGGAAATTGAAAGAAAAACAGATTCTCTGAGGTAAAGGGTGAAGGGGATTCCAGGCATGGGAAATGACTGGTGAAAAAAATAGGAAATGGGAAATGCTATGTCATGTGTGAGGAACAAATAGAAAGCTGGGTGGGAATCCCAGAAGGTGGGAAGAAGAATAATGTACAATGAGGTTGGAAAGAGATTGGAACAGTTCACATGAAGCTTACAATCTGTGGGAGGGAGGGATACAACACACATCTAATGTACAATGCTATACAATGAAGAACACAAGAGCTAAGGAAAAAAAGGTAGTAACTTTCTCTTCTTTTCCTCCCCAGGATAATGATAAAATGATATTTTTAAGTCCTTCATTGGCTTCCTCCATGTTTTTCTGTCAAGGTTAAAATCATGCAAGTTTTGTTTTTTTTTCCCTTTCTTATGTAAATTACTTCATCTCCCTAAAAGCTTTAACAAGTCATTTCTCTTTCTGAGATGGCTGGCCAACCTTCTCCTCCTGAGAATGGACCCTTTGCTTCTCTCTCCTTCCCCTTCTCCTTGGAATGCCTTTCTCTTACTCTGCTTCCTAGCATTGATTTCTTCATGATGGACATTATCAACCATTCAACTCTGTGTTTTACTCTTGTCTGGTTTTTTGTTCCAAATTCCTCTGGGCAGAAATGACACCCTGAGCATTTCAAGCTTTTAAATGTTCTATTAAGTGAAATATTGGATGCACTTTGTGTGTAATTATTAATAAAGAAAGCATCGCACAACCAGAGTCTAACAGCCCCCAAAAACAATATCCCTAAAGGGATGTTGGCTGTGAAAGCCTTTTAAAGATTAATTATAATGGAAAGAGTACCCTTATACTATCAGCATCATGTGTGGATGCAATTATTTTGTGGGTGGCCCATTTTATAAAATATGGTCCATTCAGGAATGTAACAGTTACTTACTTAAAATACCAACATTTTTGAAAATATAATACCACATACAGCATCCTAACTAATAACATTCATAGTGAGACTCAAAATTATGCCTGTAACATGTAAAAGCCATTCTCTAGGTTTGGGCAACATTTTGCAAGAGATTGTAAATTTTTATTGAGATGATCATCCTGCAATTGAATTTCAAAATTATTATATGATCATCAGCAAATAAGTCCATGGGGATGGCTAAAGTACCTGGAACAGCATTTGTAAAGATCAAAAACCCTAGAAGCCCTCGAATTTACCCTGTGGACAAAGAGAAGCTGCAGCAGCAGAAGCCAATCAATTACTTTTATGGACATAAAGTGTATTACAAAGCTGGGGTAAGAGATTAGCCAGTTTAATAACACATCTTTATGTCCTTTTTAAAGCGAGAGGCTTCATAATCAGGTTTCAATGAGGAATTTGATCAAAAGCCTTTCTGCAAATCTAAAAAAAGTTCATTTCTATTCATTTTCTCAATTGTCACCTCCTAAAGCATGATTCCTAAAAGGATATTTACATTAGGGTTTCTATGCTGAAGACAGAGGGCTGGAAATAAATGGGCATCACAAATGAGAGGGGCCATCCCCAAGTATATCACTTACAGGTGCAATGAACCACTCTCACTCCACTCCATTCTATTCAAGAAATATGCCCCAAGTGCCTGAACTGTGCAGGGCCTTGGGGGACACAGAAATGAATAAGATAGATTTTGTCATTGAAGAGTTGAATATCATTGTATTCTGTTAAGCATAAGAAGGACCTTAAAATTGAGAAAGCACAGGGCCACAATGGCCAAAGTCACACTTATAGGTTCAAAAGGCATTTGAAAAGGGGAGAGGTTTTATCACCTGGAATCATGGTTGCCATACCAAACAGGACAATAAATAATTCTTGGAATTCAACTAATGAAAGTATAGGACACCAGTATTACCCAAGATCCTTGAGTTTCTATATACACAAAGCAGCAACTCAGACCTGCCACAACACTCTTAGCAAAGAGATTGACATTTCCTAGGATGCAGCCTCAGGACTAAACAATGCCTGTGGCCCCCAGGTGCAGTCACACCTGCAGGGAGCCCCCTACTCTCACATCCAGACACAGCAGTACTGCCAAACCTAGAGAATCCAACTGCAAAGTCTCTTCTGCTATGCTTATTTATGATCTGAACCCTTCTCAGCTTCACTGGGGAGAAATTAAGCAAGCCAGGCTTCTATTTAATATGGTGAGCTCCTGTCCCAGCTATTGCCCCTGCAGGCACCAGCTGGAAGCTGGCCCTTTCTTCCTCCTCAATGGTATAAATATGTTCATTGCATGTAAGGACAAACCACAGGGCCCTTGTCAGTAATAGGGTTGAGGGGAAGAGTGTGTACCATCCTTCTTTTTTTTCTCTTTCTTTAAAAAAATCAGAATTCGTAGTAGGAGCTTTGCTGATCTGGTGGAGTTTCTGTAGTAGCAACAAGGCTGAGGAAAATTCCTGGAGCTGGACAGGGGCAAGGACCACAAGGCTAGTCTGAGTGGACTCATGGATGAGATTGTGATTCTGAAGTTTCACCTATGACTATTCTTACATCCAGGTTAAAGAAGGGCATCTGCTGTATATAGTGACCCAGTTTAAACCATCACCAAATAAGTTTACAACCACACAGTCCCATAACTCTAAAGACATTTTGCACTTGCTGACCTTCTTCCTGGTGGTTTGAAAAATCAAAGTGTTTAGGATGTCATTGGCAATAATACCCAAGAAAGGGGCTGTGAAGGATGGGAAGATTCCTCTGTGTGTAGGTGGCAGAACTATACCATTCATTCGACAATAACTTCATGCCAGTAAGTTTAACAAAGTGTCTGCGGAGCCCCAGGCAAGCCTCCTCTAAACACCTGCCCAGTGATTACACGCTCTCTGAGCAGGAAAACTAGGCAAGAGCTGCAAAAACAGCCTGAACCAGAAGGCGACTCAAAAGCACAGGCTGAGCCTTTTCTGTCACTATCAAGCATGGGAAACATGACTTGGCAAACATTAAGGGATTATGCCGTCACAGAATGCCAAGAGGAGAAACAGATCCTGAACGCCTGCCAGTCCCCAAAGCAATCAATCAATCCCTGGCGGAGCTCCCTACCTGCACACTTGGTCCTGGTGGTCAATGGGGGACCTGGGGGGCCCGTCCCACCCTCGCCTGGCCGGGTGAGCAGTACTCGGATTTCATACTCCACATCAGGGTCCAGGTGCCATAGCTTGTAGTTGGGGGAATCAACGATGTGGGTCTCAGCCCAGTTTCCTGTGGTTGTACGGTACTCCACCTCCTTCAGAATGATGGGACCATCTCCAATTATGGAATTGGCATTTGGTTTAATCCATAGATAGGTGGCCCCAACTGCCAGCAACTCAGGAGGAGCAATGGGCGTGGGAGGTTCTGAGGAAAAAAAATTAAATAATAAACAAGACATTAGAGGAAAAGAGAAATCCAAAATGGAAATAAGATTAAATCCAAAGTCATTAATTCAGGACTAAGGCACAAAGAGTGGAATGATAGAATTCTCAGAGCTAGGAAGGACTAAGGAATTATCCCTCTAGAACTCAACCTCAACTACAAAGTGCCTTTACAGTATCTGCAATAGATATTATAGGCCAAAGTTATCTTAAATACTCCAATGGTGGGAAATCCATGAGTTTACAATTTCAGATGAAAATATATACTATGTTCTTTCTGATCTCCATCTTTTTCCATAGAAATACAAACTTTTGCAACAATTTATAGGGTTTTTAGTTTGTCCTCTTCTTCCTCCTATTCCTTCTTCTCCTCCTCTTCCTATTTTTCTTTCCTTATCTTTCTCCCCATTTATTGAGATTGAGTCAATCTTGCTTACTATCTGGCTAGAAGTGAAGCAGGAAGTATTGGACTCATAGGTCCAATACCACTGCTGACCTGCACACAAGCTTTGACCTGCTCTATTTTCAACCTCAGCCAGTTCGTCCCTTTCTAAAGCAGTCTGATGACCCCCACTTCTCTCCTGAAGCTGACTTAGTAGGGACACACAATCAGTTTTAGCCCTATTGTGGCCTATACATCCCAAGCTCAGGCAATTTACCACTTTTACCCTCTCTTGGTAGCAGGTGTATGGCCACCATGCCTGGTTATTTCGAATTTTAAAACAACCCAACACATTATTATAGATAGAAAACCTGGCTTCTTGATTCTGGTGGGGAGTAAGCATTTTACAGAGGAAAGATCAGTCATTTTGGAGTTAAAGGACCTGAGTTCAAATCTTATCTTTGTCTGATGCTATCTTTGACAAGTCACTTCTCTGTAGGTCTTAGTTTCTTCAACAATAAAATGATGTTGGTCTATATGGCCTGTGAGATCCCTTATATCTTTAGATCTTTGATCTTACAGTTTATAAAACCTCCTTCACTGGCTAGAAAAGTTCATGATTTATCCTTTAGACCCTATAGACAAGATTAGCTTTGGTTATGGCTGTAGGTTTTTTTTTATTAATCAAAACTCCTCTATTAATATTAATATGGCATGAAAATAGTCAAGGTTGAAATATTTCAAGCACTATCATCTAAATATCAGCCTAACCAAGGGACAAATCCCATGCCCAAAGGCTCACCAGCAACAGGTGCTTTTCCCCTTTTTTTCTTTTTGAAATATTTTTATTTTCCCCAGTTAGATATAAAACAATTTTTACATTTGTTTTTAAAACTTTGAATTCCAGTTTCTTTCCCTTCTTCCCTATGCTCAGCCCCCATTAAAGAGGTACATGTGAAGTTATACAAAACATTTCCATATAAGTCATGTTGCAGAAGAAAACATAGACCCCCCCAAAGAAAAATAAAATATAAAGAGAGAGAGAGTGTGTGTGAGTGTCTGTATTCTTCTGTACTCAGACACAATCAGTTTTTTCTCTAAGTATGGATAGCATTTTTCATCATAAGTCCTTCAGAATAGTCATGGATCATTGTATTGCTGAGAATAGCAAAGTCATTCACAGATGTTCATCCTGCAACGTTGTTATTAATTTGTACATTTTATTTTGCTTCAGTTTATGGAAGACTTTTCTGATAGCATCCTGCTAATCATTGAGTGAATTTTACTGTGCAAAACAATTTATGAAGCCATCAACACATGAATGGAAGAATCAGAGTCTGCATTGGCAAAGGGAGCACTTAAGAGGAAGGAAATCATGTATCCCTAAAGTATTCAACAAATGGAGCTCTTTCTTAGAACTATAAAATTGTAGAATTCACAAGGACTTTAGAAGTCATCTAGTCCAACTCATACCTTATCAGGACTATTCTGTCTGACATCTTCAATGATTATTTTTCTAGCCTCTTCTTGAGCTCCAGATGTGGGGAACTCATATCTCAAAGTAAACCAACACTTTGGGGTAGTTCCAATTGTTGGGAAATTTTTCTCTCACATCAGACTGAAATTTCATTCTCTGAACTTCCACTCACTTTACCTAGTTTTGCCCTCTGAATCAAAGGAGAAACAATGTGATCCCTCTTTCACATAGATTCTTCAAATACTTGAAATCCCCCTGACTCCTGCCAAAGTTTCTCTTCTCCAAGTTAAATATTCCTAATTCCTTCACCCAATCCTCAAATCAGCTTAAGTTTTCTTGAAAGATTTTACTTGTCCTTGGGATATATTCTGGCTTCCTAAAATAGGGCACTTAGATCTGAAAACAGTATTCCAGGTGAGGTTTCAGCAAAATAATTATAACTTCCTATATTCTATACACTATTCTTCTATGAATGTAGCCTAAGATTAAATTATTATTTGGCTGCATAACACCCTCTTAATTCATATTGAGCTTGGGGAAAGGGAAAAAAAAAACCTCAGATGACTTTTTGCATTATTAACTATTTATTCTCTCTCATGCATAGAATTTATTATTTTTCTTGAATTCACATCTAAAACTTGCCATTTCTATAATTTAAAATGTATCTCATGTTAAGTCTAATATTCTGACCTGTTCTGATATTTTGAAATGCCAACTTTTTATTATTTTTATATCCCAGCTTTGAATTATTTGCAAATTTGATAAACATGTCCTTTATACTTTCATACTGTCATTGAACAAAAGATTGAGACTTAAAGGGACATGCATATGTGCCTCAGGGCATGCCATAGGAGATACCACAACAAGTTGATGTTGATATTAATCACCTAGTTGTTGATTCTGGTCATTCATACAGTTCCTAAACCCATCTAACTTTATTATAATCCATATTGACTATTACAGGCTGTAAAGTATCTATGGGAACAGAACTATGTTGAATGAACATAGAATATATTTCCTTATTTGGTGAAAATAAAAAAAATCCAGGACTCAGTCTGGCTACTATTATCATGGAAGGGGATTAAGCTTAGTCTCAGGTCAAATGAGTCCCTTACAGAGTCATGGTGGTTATTATATAGCCCTGGGTTATCTTCAACATGCTTATAAATAGATTTTTTTGTTATTTTAAACAGATTAGGTAAACTGACATTATCTAGGGCCATGCCTTTCTCTTTTATAAACACAGGACCTCTTCTTTTACATAATGCAGCTACAAGAAATCTTCTCTGTCCCCCCCATAAGTTTTCAAAGGTAGGATCTGTAGCTTGGTGACACCTTTGTACCGTTATTAATTTGACCAGTTAAATGACCTAATAGATAGTGTTCTGGGTCTAGAGTCAGGAAGACCTAATTTTATACTTGGCCTTAGAGACTTAACCAGTCGATAAGACTGGATAATACAGATCTGTGAGTCATCTACATAGAGATGATAGTTAAACTCTTGAGAGCTAATGAGGGGGATAGGAGGAACAAAGAAGGTGAGAGAACATTAGAAGAAAAGAAAAGGGATCAGAACAGAATCTTTTGGAATACCTACTTTTAGGAGCTGTGATATAAATGATGAGCCAGAAGAGACTTTGAAAAGTAGGGGAGATATAGGAATAGGAAGCACTTTTATGGATCGTTTCCCAGGGTTTTCTGTTCCCCTATTCCATGTGTTTGTTCTCATTCCAAGATCCACAAGGGAAAAAAAGTGTTAAACATCTCAGCCATATGGTACTAACATTCCTATAAAAACAAGTCACAGAACGCCAGAGCTACAAGGGACATTAAAAGTTTTCTCTTCCAATCTCCTGCTTTTACAGAGGAGGACATTAAGGTGCAGAGAAAGCTAAGGCTTTTCCCCAGCAACTGGGAAAGTTCAGAAAATTTCCAAAATCACTATTTCCTTTCCCTGGTATTCTTCAGTTGTGCATCAGAAGGATTTTCCAAGCATTGCTCCACCTGAGCCTTTGAAATGTATAATAGAAGATTCTAGCAGACAGAATCCCCTGTACTCCTTCATTGCCATGTCACAGCCTACCTTTGGTGGGCAGATATGACACATAAGGGACCACAAATGCTGCAGAACTCAGTGAATGGCAGCAAAGGCTGCCAAGTCAGTAGTACATGTGGGCTGAATCTTTGTAGGTGTTTTAGTTCATATTAATTCAAAGAAGGATCCATGGGCAATCACAAAGGAAACAGCCTAAAGCTCATTTCCCATCTTGACTTTGGGCTCAGATATTCAAGATGTTTTAGACCTCTACACATGAGTTGTTATCCATAAAGCACTTTGTCCCACACTGAAGGCTTCTTCTTCATTATCATCATCTTTTTTAAAAAATTAATTTCATGTGAGACACACTGGGCTACAATCCCTAACAAAGAAATTCTTCTCAAAGGTAAGATTGATATTACAAAATATAAATGCAAGATTAGGGCAGCTTCAGGATGGAATTGGGACTACTGCATTGCTAGTCAGAGGGCCTGCAGTTGAAGTCACGGAGTCAGAGGTTCATAGGTTTAGAACTATAAGGAGCCTTAAAGGTTATCAGTATTCTCTTGGAATAGAAATTACTGATCCATAGAAGGTCAGAACTACAATATTTATAGATTTTCCAAATCATTTTATAGAAGGGGGAAAACCTAGAGATTAACTGTTTTTCCCAAAATCCCATACATATTTTCAAAATTAGCATTTGACCCCAGATTCATTGACTCTACAGTCAACACTCTGGTTTCCAATCCTGAACCTATTTTTAGCTGAGTGACCTTTAGGCAAGTCACATTCATGCTATGATGATTTCCTCAGATGTAAAATGAGAGAATTGGTCTAGCTGAAGAAGAAAGCACAAGCATAGTTTAGAGGAAAAAGTGCTAAATTTGGAATGGAAAGACCTGGATTGACATCCCAACTCTGCTGCTCACTAGCTATATGACCTTCAACATGTCACCTTAACTTAGGCTTGTTTACTCATTTATAGGCTAAATGGTTCCTTTCCAGATTTAAGTCTATGGTTTCTGTTATTTCTCAATGTCCTGCTGGCTCTAACTAATTGAATTATTGAAAACAACACATAATTGTGGTCAGAATGATTTAAATTACAAATGTCTGATAGTTATCATAAATATCCAAATATATGTGACAATACTAAAATTTTTATAATAATTTACAATGTATACAGCCATTTTCCCCCAACAACACACCGAGTTATATAGGACAAGTATTATTTTATCACTAAAGAGACTAAGGCTTAAAAGTAGGAATTGACTCTTTATATTCAGTTTCCATTGTTTTCTTGTGACTGTTGTTCTTTCCATTTATGGTAATAACAGTATATATTGTTTCCTTCACTTTGCTTTTTTGTGAGTCATGATTTTAATAGTATTTTATTTTTCTAAATATATGTATAGATAATTTTCAACATTCATTTTTGTAAAGTTTTGGTTTCAAACTTTTCTCCCTCCTTCTCAACTACCCCCTTAAGACAGCAAGCAATCTGTATAATCATTTTGAACATATTTCCATATTCATAATGCTGCACAAGAAAAACAGATCAAAAGGGGAAAACCACAGGAAAGAAACAAAAACGAGCAAACAACAAAAAAATGAAATTTCTATGCTTTGATCCACATTTAATTTCCATAGTCCTCTCCATATGCAGATGGCATTTTCAATCCCAAGTTTACTGGAATTGTCTTGAATCATCACTTTGTTGAAAAGATCCAAGTTCATCAGAGTTGATCATCTCATAATCTTATTATTACTATGTAAAATGTCTTGTTTCAGCTCACTTCACTCAGCATCAATTCATGTAAATCTTTCCAACAAAAAGATCAAGAGGATCTTGCCTTTTCGACAACTTTCAGTTGACTATACAATTATGAAATATGATTTGTAGAATGTTCTTTGCACAAACCTATTAGGTCCCTTTTTATATCTTAAACAAGGATATAAATTTCTGTGTAGATTATTTTCATGAAAGTTTTGTAGAAATAGAGAAGTGAGCATATGTGTTGGCAAATCAATGACATTTTCTCAGTAACCTATTTTTGTTAATAACATCAGAGGTTTTATTCTCTGCTCCTCACCCTCATCAAAACGTTTTTTTTGGTATCCTCTATTCTTTTAGAGAACTTATTCTATGCCCTCAAAATTGTGCCACCCAGAACACTTCACAAAATTTTACACTAGTTTCCCATTCCTCATGTCTGGGATACTCTCTTTACAGGTTTTCTTTGCTTCCTTAAAGATAGTTCATATTCTGCTTTCTTCAGAGAGCTCCTCCCTAAGCTTTTCCTCTGAAACTGACTTCCATTTGCAGTTATCCATCTTGTTGATACATAGTGATTTAAACATTATCTTCCCAATTTGAATGAGTTCTTTAAGGATAAGGAAGGAATTTTTCCCTTTCTTTGTTCCCTCCTTATACTTCTCTCCAAAGCTTAGCACAGTAACTGACATAGTAAGTATTTAATAAATGCTTATTGTCTAACTATAATATCCAGCATGGTAGAATATGTTTTGAATGAACTTAGTCTTGTTCATCTGTCTTGCCATCATTTTCTTTATTGCCTTCTACTTTGCTTGAGTAGCAATGCCAGCAAAATGGCTCATGCTTCTCTTGTGTTTTACAGTTTACAAAGAGCTTTCCTAAAGAAGCCATAAAAATGTCACTCTAGGATATTTTGGATCCTTGTAATTGGTGAGCCTAACTCTGCCAACTCCAGTGATCTACAATGATTGCACCTGCACACAATTCCTTGAAAATATAAAAAAGGCATTCTAAGTAGTAAAATGCAGGCTCGTTGAGGGTAATGTTTGTTTCACTTTGTCTTTTATCTCCTTTGTTCTGTGGCTATGAAACATGGAGCACGACAACCTCTAGTGATCTGAAAATGAGGGAAGGCAATGTAGAAGTGCATGCATGTAGCACATTGAACAAATAACAAAAAAACTTCTAAGAATAAAAAATGTTATCAGGAAATGTGTCATTGATGAAGAAGAGCAGCTGGTCATGTGACAATGGTAATGGGTGAAAAAAACATTTTTTTTGATGATTTTTTTAATTAAAGCTTTTTATTTGTATAACATATGTATGGGTAGTTCCCCAACATTGATCTTTACAAAGCTTTCCATTACAAATTTTACCCCCAGTCCCCTCCCCTCCCCTAGATGGCAGGAAGTCCACTACATGCTAATAATGATGAAATGCTTGAGAAGTTATCCAAGAAAAATCCTATCTACAAGAAAAAAAAAAGAATCAGAGAAAGGCAACACAATGCAAGCAAACATCAATAGAGATCATGAAAATGTTACGCTGTGGTCCATATTTCATTTCCCTCTCTCTGGGTGTATATGGTTTTCTTCAGTGAACAATTGGAACTGGTTTGAGACAATTCTTTGTTGCAGAGAGCCACGTCCATCAGAATTGATCATCATGTAATATTGTTGTTGCTGTGTATGATGATCTCCTGGTTCTGCTCGTTTTACTCAGCATCAGTTCATGCAAGTCTCTCCAGGCCTCTCTGAAATCGTCCTGCTGGTCGTTTCTTACAGAGCAATAATATTCCATAACATTCATATACCATAATTTATTCAGCCACTCTCCAATTGATGGGCATTCCTTCAGTTTCCAGTTTCTAGCCACCACAAAAAGGGCCGCCACAAACATTCTTGCACATGTGGGGCCCTTTCCCTCCTCTAAGATCTCTTTGGGATATAGGCCCAGTAGAAACACTGCTGGGTAAAAGGGTATGCACAGTTTGACAACTTTTTGGGCATAGTTCCAAATTGCTCTCCAGAATGGTTGGATCCGTTCACAGTTCCACCAACAATGTATTAGTGTCCCAACCTTCCCACATACCCTCCAACATTCATCGTTATCTTTTCCTGTCATTTTAGCCAATCTGTCAGGTGTGTAGTGGTATCTCAGAGTTGTCTTAATTTGCATTTCTCTGATCAATAGTGATTTGGAGCAACTTTTCATATGACTAGAGATGGTTTTAATTTCATCATCTGAAAATTGTTCATATCCCTTGACCACTTATCTATTGAAGAGTGGCTTGAATTCTTATATATATATGAGACAATTCTCTATATATTTTAGAAATGAGGCCTTTATCAGAACCATTAAATGTAAAGATGATTTCCCAATTAGATGCTTCCCTCCTAATCTTGTCTGCATTTGTTTTGTTTGTACAGAAACTTTTTAACTTAAGATAATCAAAGTTATCCATCTGGTGTTCAATTAGGAGTTCCAGGTCTTCTTGGACATAAATTTATTCCAGCTCCACAGTTCTGAGAGATAAATTATATTACGTTCCTCTAACTTGCTTACAAAGTCCCTCTTTATATCTAGATCATGAACCCATTTAGATCTTATCTTGGTATGTGGTGTTAGGTATGGGTCAAGCCCTAATTTCTTCCACACTAGTTTCCAATTTTCCCAGCAGTTTTTTTGCCAAATAGTGAGTATTTATCCCAAAAGCTGGGGTCTTCGGGTTTATCGAATACTAGATTGTTAAGTTAATTGCCTAGATTGTCCTGATATCCTATCCTGTGCCACTGATCGACTGTTCTATTTCTTAGCCAGTACCAAACAGTTTTTATGACCGCTGCTTTATAATATAGTTTTAGATATAGTACAGCAAGGCCACCTTCATCTGCCTTTTTTTTTCATTAATCCCCTTGAAATCCTTGACCTTTTGTTCTTCCAAATGAACTTTGCTACTATTTTTTCTAGATCTGTAAAATAATTTCTTGGGAGTTTGATTGGTATGGCACTAAATAAGTAGATTAGTTTGGGTAGTATTGTCATTTTTATTATGTTCGCTCTGCCTACCCATGAGCACTTAATATTTTTCCAATTGATTAGGTCTGATTTTATTTGTGTGGAAAGTGTTTTGTAATTTAGTTCGTATAGTTTCTGACTTTTCCTTGGCAGATAGATTCCCAAATACTTTATCCTATCATCTGCTATTTGGAATGGAATTTCTTTTTGTATCTCCTGCTGCTGAACTTTGTTGGTAATATATAAGAATGCTGATGATTTATGTGGATTAATTTTGAATCCTGCAACTTTGCTGAAGTTGTGAATTGTTTCTAGTAGTTTTTTAATTGAGTCTCTAGGGTTCTCTAAGTATACCATCATGTCATCTGCAAAGAGTGATAATTTGGTTTCTTCATTACCTACTCTGATTCCTTTGATCTCTTTTTCTTCTCTTATTGCTAAAGCTAACATTTCTAATACAATATTGAATAGTAATGGTGACAGTGGGCAGCCTTGTTTCACTCCTGATCTTATGGGGAATGGTTTTAGTTTGACTCCATTACATATGCTTGCTGATGGTTTTAAATAGATGCTACTGATCATTTTAAGGAAAAGTCCATTTATTCCTATATTCTCTAGTGTTTTTAATAGGAAAGGGTGTTGGATTTTGTCAAAGGCTTTTTCTGCATCTATTGAGATAATCATATGGTTTTTGTTAATTTGGTTATTAATATAATTAATTATGCTGATAGTTTTCCTAATATTGAACCAGCCCTGCATCCCTGGTATAAATCCTACTTGGTCATAGTGGACTATCCTGGGGATGCCTTTCTGTAATCTCATTGCTAATATCTTATTTAAAATTTTTGCATCAATATTCATTAGGGAAATTGGTCTATAGTTTTCTTTCTC
>JAJPUD010010035.1:710-20995 GCA_023553655.1 Myrmecobius fasciatus
GAAAGATATTACCATGGAATATGAGGGTTTAGTCCTATAGTACACAAGAATATGTTCCAGAGAATTACCAGCAAATATGAGATTTAAAAAATTCCAGCATTCAATATTTGCAGCTGGAAAAGACCTTACAATTCAAATGCAAGCTACCTCATTTTATAAATGAGCAAATTGGTGTCCAGAGAAGTAAAGGGGTTTATCAAAATAAAAAAAGTATTTTAAGGTAAGATTTGAATGAGTCTTCTACTAAGTGTACTGACCTATTCACTGGTCTTCTTTCTCACAAAACAATAGAGGTCCTTGGGGAGGGGAGTTGTCAATTTATAAAGAACTATAAAAATCTTTGGTCACTATTTCCCTTGTGAAAACTGCTTATTCAGAAAGTTATTTCAAACAAAATCACTATTCACTCTTCTAGTCAATATATTAGATAAAATGAATTCAAGGAAGATATATAGGAGAGATGGCCTCATACATAATTTGAACTCTTGACATTACTGTATTACATAAAAATGGTAGAGTATTCACCATAAAGTTGGTGAATGCTCTACATTCTATTGGAAATTAGAGTATTTTGTGTCCACTGGGCACATCAGGAAGCAATAGTGTCTGTCTCTGTTCTAGGAGATAGGATTTATTTTTTTTAATTTTAATTTTTTATCATTAAAGGGTTTTTTTTGTTTTTCAAAACATATTTGTAGACAATTTTCAAGATTCATTCTTTTTTTTTCCTGAGGCAACTGGTGTTGTGACTTGCCCAGGGTCACACAGTTAGGAAGTGTTAAACCTCGGAGGCCAGATTTAAACTCAGGTCCTTCTGATTTCAGGCTGATGCTCTATCCCCTGTGCCACCTAGCTGTCCCTTCAACATTGCCAAATCTTGTGTTTTTTCTCTCCCTTCACCCAACCTCCTCCCCTAAATGGCAAACAGCCTAATATTTTTAAACATGTGCAATTCATCTATATGTATATTTCCACAATTATCATACTGCTCGAGAAAAATCAGATCAAAAAGGAAAAAAAATTAGAAAGAAAACAAATGCAAGCAAACAACAATGTAAAGAATGAAAATACTATGTTGTGATTCTCATTTAATCTCCACACTCCTTTCTCTGGACTGCAGATGGCTCTCTTCATCAAAATACCATTGGTACTGACCTGATTTATCTCATTGTTTAAAAGAGTCATGACCACCAGAATCGATCATCATATATATAGATTATGCTCCAGCCTTTTCCCTTTATTCTCTATGTATCACTCTGCTTTAAATGTGTTTCTTGTAAACAATATATTGCAATTTTTGGACCAACAAACTAATGCAGATATGTTTAGAAGGGAAGCAATAAACTGGGAAAACATTTTTTGCATTTAAGGGCTCTAATAAAGGCCTCATTTCTAAAATATATAAAAATCGAAAAAAAATTTATAAGAATCCAAGCCATTCTCCAAGTGATAAATGGTCAAATGATATGAACAAATAATTTTAGTTGACATAGAGATACATACAGAGTGAAGGTGAAGGGCTGGAGCAAAATCTATTTTGCTTCAGGCGAACAACAAAAAAAAAAGCAAGGGTCAGCAATCTTTATTTCAGATCAAGTAAAAGCAAAGATAAATCTAATTAAAAGAGGTAAGGAAGGAAACTAAATTTTATTAAAGGTTACCATAGATAATGAAGTGGTATCAATACTAAACATATATGCACCCAGTGGTATAGCATTCTAATTCCTAGAGGAGAATTTAACAGAGATGAAAGAACAAATAGACAGCAAAACTGTACTAGTGGGGGTTCTCGACTTTGTTCCCTCAGAATTGGATAAATCAAACCACAAAATAAATAAGAAAAAAAAGTTAAGGAGGTAAACAAAATAAAAAGTTAGGTATGATAGATCTTTGGAGGAAATTGAATTGAAACAGACGGGGGATTATTTTTTTTTTTTCTCAGTGGTTCATGGAACTTATACAAAAATTGACCATGTGTTAGGGCATAAAAACCTCAAAATCAAATACAGAAAGGCAGAAATAGTAAATGCATCCTTTTCAGATCATGATGTGATATAAGACCAGGAGAAAATAGACCAAAAGTTAATTGGAAATTAAATAATCTAATTTTAAAGAATGAATGGGCAAAAGAGCAAATTAGAGACACAATCAATAATTTCATTCAGGATAATGACAATAATGAGACAACATACCAAAATTTGTGGGATATGGCCAAAGCAGATAAAAGGGGTAATTTTATATCTCTATATGCTTACATGCATAAAATAGAGAAAGAGAAGATCAATGGATTGGGCTTACAATTTAAAAAGCTAGAAAAAGAGAAAATTAAAAACCCTCAATTAAATACCAAATTGGAAATTCTGAAAATAAAAGGAGAGATTAATAAAATTGAAAATAAGAAAACTATTGAATTAATAAATTAAACTAAAAGTTGGTTTTATGAAAAAACCACAAAATAGATAAGCCTTTAGTTAATTTGATTAGAAAAAGGAAAGAGGAAAATCAAATTTTTAGTCTCAAAAATGATAAGGGAGAACTTTCCTCCAATGAAGAGAAAATTAGAGCAATAATTAGGAGTTACTTTGCCCAACTTTATGCCAATAAATTTGATAATCTAAATGAAATGGAGCAATGTCTACAAAAATATAGATTTCTCAGGTTAACAGAAGAGGATATAAATTATTTAAATAGCCCCATTTCAGAAATAGAAATAGAACAAGCTATTAATCCACTGCCTAAGAAAAAAATTTCCAGGGCCAGATGGTTTTACATGTGAATTCTACCCAACATTCACAGAACAATTAATTCCAATACTATATAAACTATTTGAAAAAATAGGGAAAGAAAGTGTACTACCAAATTCCTTCTATGATACAGATATAGTGCTGATACCTAAACCAGGTAGGGTGATAACAGAAAAAATATATATTCCTCTCTGTCCCTATTCAATTTTCTCCACAGGTCTATCATATTTATATATATTATATCATATATAATATATTATTTCATATCATAATTAATAATACATATAATATAATATAATATATGTTATATTATTAACCTTTATAGTTTCTTTCTTGTTTATTTTGTGATTAGATTTGTTTGATTCTGAGAAGGTAAAGTTGAGGTCCCCTACTACCATGGTTTTGCTCTCTATTTCTTCCTATAATTGTCTTAAAATATTCTATAGAAATTTGACTGCTCTACCATTTGGTGCATATACATTTAGTATATTTTTAATTAAAACTTTTTATTTTCAAAATATATACATGAATGATTTTCAACATTTACCCTCACAAAATCTTGTGTCCTAAAATTTTTCCTTCCCTCCCTTCAGCCTCTCCCCTAGAAACAAAGTAATCCAGTATATGTTAAACATGTGCCATTCTTGTATACACATTTCCACAAATATCAATACATTTAGTATTGTTACTACTTCGTTGTTAATAGTACCCTTTATCAAGATGTACTTTCCTTTCTTACAGTTTTAATAAGATCTCTTTTTACTTTTGCTTTAGCTGAGATAAAAATTGCTATCCTTGGTTTTTTGTTTTTTTTTTTTTTAATCTCAGTGGAAGATAATAAACTGTTCCAACCTTTTATCTTTACTCTGTTGTAGTTCTCTGTATCAAATTTGTTGCTTGTAAACAACATATTGAAGTATTCTGTTTTTTAATCCTCTGCTTTTCACTTTCCTCTTATGGGAGAATTCATCCTATTCATGTTCAGGTTTATGATTACGAAATCTATATTTCCCTCCATTCTATTTTTTCACCTGAATAATTCTCTTTCCATTCTTTCCTTAGAGAATTTTTAGCCTACCCTATGCACTACCATATCTCCTTTCACTCTGTTCCTCCTTCTCTTACCTTTTTTCCTAGTGTTTCTGCGCTCCCTCTTATCCTGCTCTTCCCTTTTCTTTCCTCTTTTTGCACTTACTTCTTTATAAAGTTAAATATTTTTTTATACCCAACTGGATTATTCAGTTATTATCTTTTAGAAGCAAAACTGGTGAAATCAGGCTCATCCTCGTCCCTTCTTTCCCTCAATTGAAAGATTTCGTATTTCTTTGTGTGATCTAATTTGTTGCATTATACCTTTCTTTTCCTGTTTTTCAAGTACAGACCTTTTTCCTACCCCTTAATGTCTTCATTGATATCATCACCTCAGAGTCCTTTCACAACCACACCCTGTGTTCCTGGGTTGTGCCCCTCTGTTTGCCCCAGTGACAGTTCCAAATTCTCAAGAGTTAGGAAATAATTTTCCCACCTAGGGACATAAACAGTTTAACTTTTAAATAATATAATTTTTCCCCTGTTTAGCTCCCTATGCTTTTCTTGAATCCTGTGTTCGTAGATTAAAATTTCTGTTAACTTGCATTTTTTTTCAATAGAAATTATTAAAAGTCTCTTCCTTCATTGAAAAATCACCCTGAAAAATGATATTGACTCTCACTGGGTAGTTAATTCTTGGTTATAAATGTAGGTTCATTGCCTTCCAGAATTTGGTATTCCAGGTCCTTTCAATTCTTTATTGTAAAAGCTGCCAGATTCTTGATAATCCTGACTGTTGTTCCTTGATATTTGAATTGTGTTTGTCTGCAGCTTGCAGTGTTTTTCTTTGAGATTCTAGTTCTGGAGTTTTGTAACAAGGTCCCTTGGGTTTTTCCTTATGGGATCTCTTTTCAAAGGTGATTGATGGATTCTCTCAAAAAATATTTCCCCCATTGTTTCTGGAATACTGAAGGAGTTTTCCTTAGTGGTTTCTTGAAAAATGCTATCCAGTCTGTCATTTTTGGTTATGGAATTTCAGGTAGGCCAATATTTTTTTAATTGCCTCTTCTGAATCTATTTTCCAGGTCAACCATTTTTGCAATGAGGTATTTCACTTTTTATTCCATTTTTTTAAATTCTCTTCAGTTTGAGTGATTCTTGCTGTTTCACAGTGCCACTGATTTACATTTGCCCTGTTCTAGTTTTTAATGTATGATTTTCTTCAGTTAGCCTTTGTATCCCTTTTTCTATTTAGTTAATCCTAGTTTTGAAAGTGTTGTTTTCTTCTGTGGATTTTTTTTTTTACATTTGGCTAATTATTTTTTAAGGATTTTTTCTTCAATCAATTTTCCCCTTCATTTTCCTAGTTCATGTCTCTTTCTTGCATATCACTCATTTATTTCCTCATTTTTTTTTCTTCTACCACTTTTACATGCCTTTTAAAGTCTTTTATGAGCATTTCCAAGAAACCTCTTTGGGCTTGAGACCAATTTATGTCAGTCTTTGAGATTTCCTCTGTGAGCATTTTGCCCTGGTCTGAGTTGGTGTTTTGATTCCCCCTGTCCCCATAGTAGCTTTCTTTGATCAAGATTTTTTTTATATTTCTTGCTCATTTTTTCCTTTCCTTTTGGTATTTCCTCTTTTTATTTTTATGGTTGAGCTCTGCTCTTGGGGTTAATGGGTTAAGGAGGCTCATAGCTCCACTTTCTGTGGAGCTATGAGCCTTGACTTTGAGCACAGGAACCAGTTGTGTTTGCAGGGGGCAGCTTTGCCTGCTCTTTTCAGGAAACAGCCTGCTTTTCCAGAGTTTGCCTTGTAAGATGGCAAAGGTGGTTGTCTCACTGATCTACTCCTATACCAAATCAGGACTGAGGTCTTAGATGTTGATTTCCTTTGACAAAAACCCTCTCAATGGCTGTCCTAGAATCTATCTGAGCAAGACAACATCAATACCAGGCCATCACCTTTCAAACTACAATTAAATTCATGAATTATGATGTTGTTTTGCACTTGGTAAAATTAGGAACTCTGTGCTCAGCTCAGCAGACCTTGTGTATCATCTTTCCATTTAATTGAAGATTTTTTCTTAATGTATACATAAACCCCAAAATATTTTATATAAATTTATATATAAATACATTCACTGAAATATATATATATATATTTACATATATATATATATATATATATATTTTATAGCATCTATTCTGTGATAAACACTGTGATAAACCATATCATCCCATTTAAGATTTACAACAATCCTGAAAGGTAGGTTTTATTATTATTCTCACTTTACAACTGAGTAAAATGAGAGATTAAGTGAATTGTCAAGAATCACACAGCTAGTAAATTTGTGAAGTCAGATTTCAACTCAGGTCTTTGTGATTTTAGGCCCAGCATTGTAACTAAGTGAACATCAACTGTCTCTGTAGAAGATCTCTATTAAAATACCTCTGAAACTTACAACTCTGTTCATATTGACAAACCTCAGGACTCAGGTGCATTTATAAAATGAAGAGATTATATTTAAAGGTCTCATATTGCCTCCAGCTATAAACCTATGATCCTATAAGCATTTATGTAGCATAGTGGATAGAGTTTGGATTCTGAAATCTGGAAGACTTGAGTTCAAATCTGACCTCAGACATTTACCAGTTATATGATACTAAGATAATCATTTAACCTCAATTTTCCTCAACTAAAAATGGGGGACAATAATAGCAGATAGGAAATTCAGTTGATATTGTGAAAATAGAAGCAAAAAAGATTTGGCAACAATTTGGTTATTATAGATATAACAGCAAAAATAAGCATTTTTATAGTGCCTACTACATGCCAAACATGGTCCTAAGTACTTGTCATGTAGTTGTTGTTCAATTGTTTCAGTCACATCTGACTCTTCACAATTTTATTTGTGGTTTTCTTGGTAAGAATAGTTTGCCATTTCTTTCTCTAGCTCATTTTACAAATGAGGCAAACAGGGTTAACTGACTTGGACAGCATTATACAGCCAATAAGTGTCTAAGGCCAAATTTGAAATTAGGAAGATGAATCTTCTTTACTCCTGCCCTGTCATTTTATTCACTGTAGCATTTAGCTGCCCTGGCTCATAGTAAGCACTATATACATGCCAACTATCATTATGCTTATCATTGTTATGTTTATCATCATCTTCCTCCTCCTTTTCATCATCATCATTATCATCAGTTGCAGCTTATATTCTCAAATTTGTAAGACCATAATAATCTCCCATTTATATTTTCCCTCATCCCTTTATTTCATATATTGCTCACTATAAAAAAGTGACCACCTAGGGCATATTCATTTATGATTAAGTTTCCTATACTTTACTTGGATGGAACTCTAAGAGGTGATACAATCCATTGCCAACATCAAAATTGAAACCTTTGGAGAATTAGTCTTTTGTCTTTTAGATCGTAAAGATTCAATTTTATTTTTTGTTGTTGAGATAATTGGGGTTAAGTGACTTGCACAGGATTACACAGCTAGGAAGTGTTAAGTGTCTGAGGCCAGATTTGAACTCCAGGACTGGTGGTCTATCTATCCACTGTGCCACCCAGCTGCCGCAACAAGAGTAGTAGGGATAATATGTAATTTTTGATATGAACTTTTATTGATCTAAATGGTAGTTATCCAAAAAGTTCCAAAAACTCTTTCATACACATACCCACACACATGTATAAACTCTCAAATGCTAAATTGTCAGCAACTATCAACAGCTAAATTGTTCAGAAAAAATAAAAACTCTCAAAATAATGCATTTTATTTTCATGAAAAATTATCATTAATTCAATTAGTATTTAGAAGATTATATGTGTCATGTTTTGGAAATGAAAAGGAAGATAAAAATATGATGTCAGTCTTCAGGGAGTTTGCATTTTAATTGAAAAAGTATGCAGAAAAATACAATATCAATGGGAGATAGTTACAGAGGGAAGAGCGGTTGTGGACAAAGTTCTACAGAAAGCAATCAATACTTTCAATATACAGCATTCAAGACAATGGAGCACAGACAGTGGAAAATCAGAGTGTAGAAAAAGAGGATATTAATGTGTGAAGAATAGTAAGTATAGTGTCTCTAAGTTATAGAAGATACAGAAAAAGTAGTCTAAGAAGAATGAAAAAGGAAGTGCTTTAAAAGCCACATATAACATTTGATTTTTATGTTTATAGATTATTTTATGTTTATAGATTATGTTGATAAATGTAAATGATCAGGTTGTAAATATGTTTTCTTATTGTAACATTGAGGGATGGGATTCATCCTAGGAGGGTGAGGATGAGATGAGTTCAAAATCCTTTCCAAACTTTAAAAGTCTATTATTCTATTTTAATTTCTCATTAATACTTGGAATTTGTGTTCTTGTGCATGTTTCCTCTTTAATCTGAAACGTTGGGTTATATGTTTCCCTGAAGAGCAAGTAACTTTAGATGCTATAATGAAGCATTTGCCTGGAGGTTCAGATTTTCCATTAATTTTATATGCTTGGGAATTTTCACAAAACAAATCACATAATTTATGCATCAAAAGTTCCTTAAAACATTGAAAATTAAGAAAAGAAAGGTTTTTGTCTGCATGTTTTGTTTTTAAATTGAAATCAAATGCATTCTTTTCATTTTAAGTAGTATTTCTAATTTTGTAGCATTAATTCATAAAAGATTAGAGTTGTTAGATAAAATAATTATAGAAAGTAAGCTTCAATGAACTTACTTCAAGATTTTATTTTTTCCTTAAACTAACAACTTTAAAAACTGAACAAAACCAATACTTTTTAGAATATGGAGGACACTGAGCAAACCTGAATGAAAATAAATAGAAAGTATGTTTTAAATTTTGTTTATCTCCTAAACAAGTAATTCCCAAAGTGTCCTTGAAAATGAAATTCATCCTCAGCATCTTTTTTACCCCATCTGCAAGGTAAGGAGTGCAAAATATTTCAAAGGATATCAAAACAATATTTGAAGATTTTCCAAAGACAACAGTTTCTAAAAAAATGAAAACATTTTTCCCTGTGAAGTATATAGGTTGGCTCCAAATTTTAGTTTTCATATTTACACAGCTTATAATTTCACAAAATTTTATAGAAAATCTGTATATACCTATAATATTCTGAAAACAGTCCAGTCTTTTGTCAGATATTAGAGACATGATTTCCCCTCTTTGAGAAGGCTAGGTCAATGAATTGCAAAGTTGTAGCAAGTTACCCTGATCCTGAAGTATATAATGGGTCTTAATTATTAGATAAGAAGACAGTGGAGAGGTTGATTAAAGTCAGTCTTGACTGTTTAATCTTTTCTGGATAACCATGCACCTTGTTTTAGGAGTTCATCTGAGTTTCTTTTGCTTCCTTTTTTAATCAAGCCTCTTTATCTGATCATCCAGTGAATTTTGCAAAACTTTTCAAAAGGAATGTACAAGATAAAGGAATATTTGGTTTTGAACATCAACATGTAGTACCTTTGGATTTGCAACTACTAATAGAATTTTTTAAAATTTTATTATTTATATATTTTAAAATCTTTTTCTTTTTTAATTTTGAGTTTCAAATTCTTCCCTTCTACAGAATATCTTGTCCTATATACTGGAATTCTGAGAAGGCCAGCAATATAATATTCTACATGTGAGTTGATACAAAATATATTTTCATATTAGCCACATTTCAAAGAATCAAGAATAATAAAGTGAAAAACTTATATTCCAATTTACACTCAAAGTCTATTAGTTCCCTCTCTGGATTTGCATAGCATCTTTTCCTTATGAAATTTTCCTTGGAAATTGCCTTATATCATTGTATTTATCAAAGCTGCCCAATACTTTACAGTTGATCATCATTATCATGTTACTGTCACTGTATACAAAAATTTCCCACTTCTCTCTTCATTACTCATTCATATACGTATTCCATATATCTTTTTTTATTTCTATAGCCAAATATTGCATCATTTTTCTCAATAAAATTACATTTTTTCAATTACATATATACTTTTCAAGATATATATGATTTTGATTTCCAATTTGTTTCTTCCTCCCTGCCTCCATTTTCAAATTGGCAAATGATTTAAGATATACATGAATGATTACATTAAACATATTTACACATTAAGTCATGTTGTGAAAATAAAATCAGAATAAAAAGGGAAAACCACAATTTTTTAAAAACACAAAAAAGTGAAAATAATATACTTTGATCTGCATTTAAATTCCATCATTACTTCTGTGAATGGGGATATTATTTTCCATCATGAGTCTTTTGCAATTGTCTTAGATATTTTTATTGCTGAGAAAAGCAAACTCTATCAAAGCTGATCATTGCAAAAGATTGTTGCTACCATGTTTAATGTTCTCCGTGATCTGCTCACTTCATTCATTATCAGTTCATGCAGGTCTTTTCAAGTTTTACAGAAATGCACTTGAACATAATTTCCTTAAGAACAGTAGCACTCCATTATAAGCCATGAATTTTACATATATACATATATATATGTGTGTGAATATATAGATATAGATATAGATATAGATATAGATATAAACATATATGTTATACAATTTATTCAGCCATTTCCTAATAAGATTCTGCTTAATTTCCTATAATTTGCCATTGCAAAAGAGTGGCAAGGACCATTTTTGTACTTGTGGGTATTTTTTTTTTTAATAATCCCTTTGTCAATCAAAGGGTATCCTAGATTTATAATTCTGTTGGCATAATTACAAATTATACTCCACAAATGTTGGATCAGTTCACAACTTCAACAACAATACATTAGTGTTCCTACATCCTCTACAACATTTATCATTTTACTTCTGTGTTATATTAGACATTCTGATAGATGTGAAGTGATACTTCAGAATTATTTTAATTTTCATATCTCTAATCAATAATAATTTAGAACATTTTTTCACATAACTAGAAATGACTTTAATGTTTTCATCTAAAAAACTCTGTTCATGTCCTTTGACCATTTGTCAATTGAAGAATAATTTGTATTAATTTTTACTACATTTGACTGTTTTCTGTGTATTTTAGAAATGAGGCATATATCAGAAACATTACTTATAAAAATTGTTTCCCAGCTTAATACTTTTCTTCTGATCTTGGTTGCATTGGCTTTGTTTGTTTAAAAACTTTTCAAATTAATGTAAACAAAATTATCTATCTTAAAATGTTCTCTTTCTTCAATTTGCTTATCAGTCCTTTCCTTTTTCATAGATCTGACAGATAAACTCTTCCTTGCATTTCTAACTTGCCTTTGATATCAAATTTGATGTCTAAATCATGTATGAATTTTGATCTCTTTTTGGAATAGAGTGTGAGATATTGGGCTATGCCTAGTTTCTGCTATGCTGTTTTCAAATTTTCCCAAATTTTTTTGTCTAATAGTTTGTTCACAGAAACTGGATTTATCAAAAAGTAATTTTAGTGTAATCTTGAGTACCTAATCTATTCCACTGATCCGCCACTCTATTAGTCAAAATGGTTTTGATGACTGCCATTTTATATAAAATTTTAGATTTGGTTCAACTAGGCTACTTCCTTTACATTTTGTTTTTCAATGCTTCAGCTTCATATTTCTGACATTCTGTTCTTCCAAAAGAATTTTGTTATTTTTTTTCTACCTCTATCAAATAATTTTTGGTTGTTTGATTGGTACAATACAGAATAAACATATAAACTTACAACAGAATTGTTATTTTTATTATATAAATTCAGTTTAACCATAATCAAATGATATTTTTAAAATGATTTAAACCAGACTACATTTTTGAGAAAAGTGCCTTTTTAATTGTGGTTATATAATTCCTGTATTTATATAATTTCTCTCTTGGCAAATAGATTCACAAATAGTTTTTATTGCCTAGTTATTTTAAATGGAATTTCTCTTCCTATATGTTGCTGCTGAGCATTTTTAGTAACATATAGAAGTGCCAATGGTTTACGTAGGTATTTTTTATATTCTATAATATAGACAAAGTTGTTAATTATTTCAGGCAGTTTTTTTTTTTACTTTGTGTATTAGGCTCCTCTAGATACTGTTATATCATCTGCAAAGAGTGATAATGATTTCCTCATTGCCTATTCTAATTCTTTCCATTCCCTTTTCATTTATTATTTCTAAAGGTAGCATTTCTAATGCTATATTGAATAATAGTAGTAGTAGCGGGCACTTTTTCTTTCTTACTGATCTTTTTAGGTAGGCTTCTATCAAGTCCTTATTACACATAATGCTTGGTAATATTTTTTTGGTAGATACTGCATACCATTTTAAGTAAAACTCCATTTATTCCTATGTTTTCTGATGATTTTAATAGGAATTGATGCTGTACTTTGTCAAAGGTTTTTTCTGCTTTACTGAGATAATTATATAATTTTCATCAATTTTATTATTAATATGGTCAGTTATGCAATAATTTTCCTAATAGTGAACCAGACCTGCATGTGTAGGATAAATCTCACCTGTAAATAATGTATGATTCTCATGAAAAATTGTTCTAATCTATTGGCTAATATTTTAATTTAAATTTTTGCATCAATATACATTGGGGGATTGGTCTATAATTTTCTTTCTTTATTTTGGCTCTTCCTCTTTTAAGTATCAGTATCATATTTGTGTCACAAAAAGAATTTGGCAGATCTCCTTCACCTATTTTTTTCAAATATTTTATATTGTTTCTAAATTAATTATTCTTTAAATATTTCCTAGAATTTGCGTGTAACTCCATTAGATTCTTTTTTAGATAATTCATTGATGACTTGTTCAAAATAAATTTTTAATATATTTTAATATTAATAATATATTAATAATAAATATTTAATATTTAATAATATTTTAAAAAATATTGTTCTGTTGAGACAGCACAGAGGGCTCCTATTTGCTGATCCATAGCGTGGCTAAGAGCATCCAACTGATTTAACCAGATAACATCATACCCCATCTACCCAAGTAAGACAGACATTTCCCGAAGCCTTTCTATTTTAAGCTAGAAAAAAAATCAATCCATTTTTTGTAGGTTATGTCAATCCAGAATCTCTTTAAGAGATTTATTTAATATTGTTTTGAAGGGAAACTAAGCATACCTCAGGCAACTTCTTGGCTTAACCATATTGGTTCCGATTTTTAAAAATATATCTTTGACAGAAAAAAGCAAATCTTATTAGTAATCATTTTATGCTCATGTAAGCTTAAGTAGCAGAATCACAATGTATGCTCTCATAGGAGTTAAAACTTTTATTATGATTCCCCTGTGAAGATCAGAGTTGCTAGAGTTCCCCAAACATCTTCCCAAATTCCTCTATGAGGATGAAACAAAATCAAACCTCCCAAATATTTTCTTAAAAGTATTCTATGCATCTCACATCCTATTTGATATAGTTTCTTGCAGAGGAAAGGTATGCTATATAGTGGACAAAATATGTGATACTTATCTTTTATATTTTTCCTTTAATTCTTTTTTTTGTTGAGAATTTTCAGAATATATTTTTTTCTTCCTTTTAATGAGTATTTTTCCAGTCTTAGCATTTGTGTAGTTTTGGATTATATTAGGTTTCCTAAATTTTTGCTTATAAAGAAATGCAACCTTTTTCTGATGTAATTTAGAATCAAATCAACCAATGTGCCTTTCTTTGCAAATTTTCAAAGTACTGTAAAATAATAACTGAATTTTCTTTGGGATTAAAATTATTTAATGCAGATGACAAATAACCAGTTATTTTGAATATATTTTTAATGTAATTTAGGTGTTTTATTTAGGTTTATTGCATGGAAACATGTATTAAGTCCTCAAAAGAGGAAATTAAGAATATGTAGATTGTAAAGATTGGGTCACTGGCTATACTAGTGATTAGGAATTCATATAACCAAATAATTTGCAAAGGGAAATCTCATAAATTAAATATTAAATAAACATTTACTTTAAAATGTCATTCGTGTCTTGCTTAATCCATTGACAATGCCCAAATTAGTCTGGCATGAATTATACTGCTTATCCCTGGATTCCTGATCATTAATACATTTTTGGTGGGTAAATTTTTCTGCCTCACAGTGTAATTACTCATGAACTGTTAGCAGCTACTTGAAAACAAAACAAAAAAAAATCATTAGAACAGACATTTAAATAGTCATTAGATTCACACTAGTCTGGAAACAAACACAGAATTTCAAAGTGTGTTTTAGGCTTATTGGAAGTATCCTAAAATAACCCTTTCTCTGTAAATAGTTTTTTAAACACTAGTGAGATAAAATATGTCTTTTTTTTTTCTTGTTCACCATGGTTTGACCATAATTTTCTTATTTAGTTTCACAAGAATTAAGGAACTTTCTTATGAAAGTTGAAGCAACAAGTTTTGTTCTCCGCCATCCTCAGTCCTATACCCTTCAGAACAATATTGATTTCATTGCAGTGAATTCAGCATTTAAGAATAATTTGGAAACTAATGTTGCTTTTGCTATTAAAAATACCCTGGATACATGAATATCACTGAGACAGATGCATTAAAAATGATGTCTGAGAGGCAGCTAGGTGGTACAGTGAATAGAGCTCGCTGAAGTCAAGAAGATCTGAGTTCAAATGTGGCCTCAGACACTTAATACTTTATAGCTGGCTTAAAACATATCTTTGTTAATATATTATAACTGCAGGGTCAGCCAGATGATAGAGTGGATAGAGCATTTGCCATGGAGTCAGGAGGACCTCAGTTCAAATCTAATCTCATACACTTGACACAACTAGCTATGTGGCCCTCAGCAAGTCATTAATTAACTAGCTTTCTGTCTCTGTCTCTGTCTCTCTATCTCTTTGTCTCTCTCTGTGTATCTGTCTGTCTTTCTATCTCACTCCTGTGTGTATGTGTATGTGTAATATCGGTAATAGGAAATTTTGCAAAGACTAATAAAAACTATTTATTTTTATAATTAACTATTCTGTTTGCATATGTATAAAGTGATTCAGCAGAATAATGGAAATGAAATAGAAATATAATCATGGCAAAGAAAATTATGCCAGTTTATGAGAAATCCATATATGCATGATTCTGTTTTGATTAACATCATTGTTATAATTATCTATAATGATAATATTCATATTTATGTATAAATTTTCAATGTGTAATCTTTATAGTCATCATTTCAAATTTTTATTTACCTACTATATAAAATTCTGATTATATTTTAATATTTAATGTCATGGAATTTTGTGTTCCCAATTTTTACCAACACCCCATTGAATATAAAATGTGACAGAAAAATTTTGTAACGTGAAGATATCATTCTTTTTCTAATAAAAAGCTGTATTTATACATGTGTCTACATATACATGTATAGATTTACACAGAAACCAATAATATATGTGTGTAGATTGAATTTGTGCCTTTGATTTCACTGTGCACATAAGAAGCACTTAAAACCATAAGGCTTAATCTTATAACAAACTATTCAGTGTTGAAACCACACATGATCAGCACATTCACAAACTTCACTGAGTTAGTCCAGCTTGATAAGTAAGTCTTAAAGAGATCCTTCATTTGTTTTAGTCTTTATTTCAGATTTCAGCCCCTTATAAAGAGTGTGAAAACAAAACAAAATTATAGCCTTAACACTTATAACTACCCTGATATACAAATTAGCAAACTGTAGCACTGTTACCCTTAAGAAGTTCAAATAATAACTGAGAAATGTATACTTCAGTACCTTGGAGGACAGAACTTTGAAACACTTTACATTAAACTTTAAAAACCAGAAAATACTAGGCTAGTGCATATGGTGAACAATACAATGCTATTTATAAAATATTTAATCTAATTTTGAGAAGAAACTCAAGGTCAATATATACTCTATGAAATTCTATTGTATTTGAAATCCAGTTTTGTTGACATATATTTCTTGTTCTCTCAAAATTGTCCACACCTTTCATTTTTTAAAAAATTACCTTTTCATTCAAAATCTGATTTCTTCTTAGGAACATATTACCATCACATTTGCTTAAAAACAATGCAATATGTTAAGAGCTTAATTTTAGATATGAACACTTGAGTGACAGATTAAAATATACTTTTCAAAATAGTTAGCTAAATATAGAATTGACTTCAAATTTAGATGAAAATAATTAATATTTCCCTCCCTTACATTAACATGAATGTTTCAGTATTCATCCACGAATTAATAGATTTAGTACTATAACAACAAGAATTTTTACAATTCACTAGTCCTGATTATAGAAATATATTATGAAAGGAAAAAGGAGGTACATGGTTATCACAATATCAAGACTGTCTTTACCAGGGCCAGACTAAATTGACATAAGGAAAACAAACAAACAAACAAAAAACTCCCTTAATGCTATTTGATTTCTAGGCATGAGTCAGAATAATAGCCAACCATATAGAAAAGTTCCACAGTTATTCACAAGGTCTTATAGACAATTTCCTTTTTAACCAGGTAAAATAATTTCCCATTCAAAAAGAAAATAACAAAATGGAGAAATTGAATTAACCAGATCCTAACTTTGACTAGGCCGAATGTTGTCCCATCAATTTTTCTAGGAACATCCTTTTACATGTAGCTATTTTTAGATCTTATTCCTTCTGAGCAGCACATGCTAATCCACCTGAATGAAGGAATATTGGTTTAGTGAACATTCAGAAATCATACCTGAAATCAAAATTCAGAATAAAATAAAATTGTAACCCATGCCATTTTATCTTAAATAGCAAAACTTAAGTAGGTGCAGCTTAAGACTTATTTTTAGAGCAGTTGCATTCTGGAGTTTTACATATGCAATGGATACTAAAAAGTCCAGAAAAAATCTTGACAATTGTAAAGACAATAAGAAGAACAATATCTGCAGGCAAAAATATTATATGCAGAAAAACTAACTCTAATATTGAACCACAAAAAGAAGTAAGGAAAAGCTGGCATAGGATAAATTGGGGTAAAGAAGGGTGTTTAGATTAAGGGGAGTGGTTTAAAGATATGTCTATTAATGGAAATGGGTAAAGATGGGAGGAAACAGTGAGAGAAGAAAAGAAGGGATGGATCCATGAGTGGATATATATTCAAAATATATAACAACAAATTTTTCTTTCAAGAAAGCATATGAATATGCATACATGTGTATATATATAGGTATATGCATTTGTATATATTTATATTTGTGCTTAACTGCAGTCTGTGTGGAAGATGTAGGGGGGGCATGAAAAGGAGGAAAAAGTGAAGTAAAATTGCATAGCAAAGAACAAAAAAAAACCTACAGGAAGCAAAAAAAAGCTGGGCAGCCATGAATATAATTTCTGTTATTATTATACATGCTTTCTTGAAACAGAAATTTATTGTTGCATATTTTGAATCCTCCATGATGTTTTGCTGAGCATATGATAATGCTTATTTTTGTTTTTCTTTTCTTTTTCTGGCTTTTTCTATTTTGTGTTTTTTTCTCATCTTGTAATTGGTTTTAAATATTTTAAGAAATAAATATTAGTAATTAACATTTATATGGATTTTTTAAAAAAATTCTCTGTTAAGTATTCATAATTATATGATTCTCACAATAACTTGGGAAGTAGGGCTTTAACAAACAAGCATCTTATGGAGAACTCAAATTATTAGCTGACAAATCCAGAAAAGATTTAATTTTACATTCTTGTGAGACTGAATGTCTACGGTAGTAAGTATACCCTTGAAGTGCAAAAATCATCTTTATTCTCTGTGCTGAAATTCAAGTCCCTCTCTTTTTTCCCTTATTGGATAGGTACTAGAGAGATCACAGATTATACCTAATTACTCTAAATGAGCATATGTATCCATCCCTGATTAAGTCTCTCATTAGTGTTCACCTTATTTGGTAATAGTTCCTGTGAATCAATATATTGGTAATCCCTCTGTAAGTTTTATTAACTTTCTTTCATATCAGCCTAACCTTAAGGTTTTTTTTTTCCCTTAGGTTTCAGTTTCATTTTTCCTCATTCTGATTTTTTTTAAACATAGCTCTTTAGAAACTAAAACATCATCCAATTCTGACAGGTGCTATTAATATCATTCTATTTACTGATTAGGTATGGGAGGTAAGCAACTGTGAAATTATTTGTTTAAAATTACACAGCTAATAAGTTTCTGAGACATGATTTTAATTCAAATTTTCATTATTTGTACATTTTCCAGCATGAAGGCTTAACACAGAATAGGAAATGTAAATTGCATTAAGCCCTGACTTAAAACAATTGCCTCAGTAGAAGAAAACCTCTCATTTTTAAAGAGACCATATGGTTATTTATTTCCAGTACAAAACTCAATCAAATTAAATCAAAATTTATGATAGTAAATTTAAAATCCTTTTTTCCCCCTGAGGGTCATTAGCACCTCAAATTCCATGACCTTAGTAATGATAATTTTTAGGAATTATATCTCTCCATATTTCCATATACATATAGAAGCAGTTTAACTTTGTTGAGTCCCACATGAATAGTCTTTTATATTTACCTTTTTACATGTCTCCTGAGTTTTCTCTTTGAATGTCAAGTTGCCTATACAGCTCTGGTCTTTTCATAAACAATTTTTGGAAGTCTTCGATTTCATTATATTTCTATTTTTCTCCCCCTGAAGTATTATGCTTAGTTTTGCTGGGTAAATGATTCTTGGTTATAATCCAAGCTTATTGCATTTTGGAATGTTTTATTGCCAGCCTTCCATTCTTTCATGTGAACTCTGCTAAGTCTTGTATGATCCTTTATGATTCCACACTTTTTGATTTGTTTCTTTCTGACTGCTTCTCTGAGGAGCTCCAGAATTTAGCTACAAAATTCATGAGAGTTGTCATCTTAGTATCTCTTTCAGGAAATAACTTGTGAATTCTTTTAATATATTTTACCCTTTGGATCTAAAATATTAGGGTAGGTTTCCTTGATAAATTTTTAAAATATGATGTTTAGGCTTTTTGTTTGATCATGATTTAGAAGAATATTGTAAGAGCTGCAATATGAAACCTAATATAATCAATGAATAGGAGAAATAGACAGTGTTATTACTGATTTAGTTTAATGAAATCATCTCCATTCGTTTTACTTTATAAATCAACAATAGAATAATAGAGTTACGTCAACAACAATATCAAGCTAATATTTTGCCAACACTAGTCTCCAAAAAAGACAATATTTATTTGGAATATTAATGAAGAGGATGAAATATTACTTTTGCCAGTGGAAATAAGCATGGCAGAAATTCTTTAGACATACTTACTTAAGATGAGACTCTGTGGGATTAAAAAATATTCTTTGTGCATTATTTATGACTCCAGAAAAAATTTTCTGAGGGCCATGCCCAATATGTTAACCCAGGGGAAAACAGATGAAGAACTGCATTGTTGTATATGTGTTTCCTTTCCTGAGGTTTTTTCATGGTATAGCTGTATTTATAAGGCATAAATTGAATAGGAAGTTGAATGTAATAATAAAACCCTTCAGATAACCCTTAGACTGAATTTATAACAAGACTATCTGATATCATCTTATAATGTAAGTATATATTTATCAGCTTTATATCCAAAACCTATTATAGGCATAGAATTGTATTAGAGGAGATTAAAAAGAATAATTATAGATTTAGCCAGGAGAATTTAAAGTCTAGTAGAGGAGTTACTTTATAAAATACATAGCTTATAATTATGAAATATTTTTACATTAATGATTGTTATTATTAAAAAGGAATAAAAATGTTAAAATAATGAAAATATGAAATAAAAAAATGATAATGCAAAAGAGAAATTCAAAAACCCTAGAAGTATAAGGAAGAAAATGCCAGTGTTGACTCAGGAAAAAATACATGTGTGTGTATGTGTGTGTGTGTGTAAGTGTGCATGTATTCTCTTCTAAATTCTAAATCACAAATTTCTTTTGTTCACTTTTACCAACTTTTTCCCCAGTTCCTCTCACTCTCATATTATCTAATAATTCTTGTTTTTTATATAACAAAGGTCAGTGTTATAGATTCCTTTCTTTCCTCTCTTAACTTTCAAGAAATGAAACTAATAGCAAGGCAAGGAAAGTATCTAGTTCTGCTTTTCTCTTCAGAATTAGTGTACATGAAAGGAAATTGAATTTTGTTTTCCAGTCCATATAATAAATCAACTTACAATAAAAAGTGGTGGGGGCGGAGCCAAGATGGCGGAGTGAAAAGGTGACTTTCTACCTCTCCTCAGATCTTCTCTCAAATCAACAATAAAATAAGCCTCTGAACTGATCTTCAAGTCAAATCAAAATCCCACAATATGTTGTCTACAAGAAACACATCTAAAACATAGTGACACATATAGAATGAAGGTAAACGGCTGGAGCAGAAAATATTAGCTTCAGGTGAACAAAAAAAAAAAAAGCAGGGGTAGCAATCCTTATCTCAGATCAAGTAAAAGCCAAGATAGATCTAATCAAAAGAGATAAGGAAGGAAACTATATTTTATTAAAGTGTACCATAGATAATGTAGCAATATCTATACTAAATATATATGCACCA